>MU678156.1:3841-25945 GCA_026770625.1 Nicotiana glauca
GTGCTTGGGCGGGAGTAGTGCTAGGATGGGTGACCCCCTGGAAAGTCCTCGTGTTTCATCCCTCTTTTTGGCACAATTTGTATCCTACTTATTTTAATATATCGGCGGTAGATCAAATAAATTTGCAAATGAGTTTTACGGGTTGTAAATGATGTTTTTTTAACGCGAGAAAATAATTTTTTTAAAGAGGCTAATTGCGGAAAAGTTAAAAAAGTAAATATACAAAAAAAAAGAAAAACATTTAAATTGTTAATTACGATTACCAACTACGAACTTAGAGGATTAACACCGTCGCGCTCGACATGTCAACACGCCTTGGCCTGGAAGGTGGCAACCGTAAAACGTCGAGTTGCGATTTTGCTGTTCCATGCGGCCTAGTACGATAGGCACATCTGGCCCTCTAATTGTGATATTATCATCGTGCGCAGCTGGTTTTTATTGGTCAATGGCTTTTCCTGTGAAAAATACGTAAAATAAAAAGAGGAATCGCGTAAAACGGATAAATGAGCATAAAGTTATGTCCTTTTAAGGCTTTACACTTTGGCACCTAAAGCGGAACGAGGAAAGGTATTAAGATAATTTAGAGTGCAAGGAATGTCGGAAGCGATCATACCAGCACTAACGCACCGGATCCCATTAGTACTCCGAAGTTAAGCGTGCTTGGGCGAGAGTAGTACTAGGATGGGTGATCCCCTGGGAAGTTCTCGTGTTGCATCCATCTTTTTGGAAAAATTTGTATCCTACTTCTTTTAATATATCGGTGGTAGAACAAATAAATTCGCAAATGAGTTTTACGAGTTGTAAACGATGTTTTTTTTACGCGAGACAATAATTTTTTTTAAAGAGGATAATTTCGGAAAAGATCAAAAAGGAAATATATATAAAATAGGAAAACATTTAAAAAAATATTTAAATTGTTGATTACGATTACCAACTACAACCTTACGGGATTAACACCATCACGCTCGACATGTCACTGCGCCTTGGCCTGGAAGGCGGCAACCGTAAAACGTCGAGTTGCTATGTCGCCGTTCCATGCAGCATAGTACGATAGGCACGTCGGGCCCACTGATTGTGATATTATCGTCGAGCGCGGCTGGTTTTTATTGGTCAATGGCTTTTCTTGTGAAAAATACGTAAAATCAAAAGAGGAATCGCGTAAAACGGATAAATGAGCGTAAAGTTATGTAGTTTTAAGGCTTTACACTTTGGCACCTAAAGCGGAAGGAGGAAAGGTATTAAGAGAAATTAGAGTGCAAGGAATGTCGGATGCGATCATACCAGCACTAACGCACCGGATCTCATCAGAACTCCGAAGCTAAGCGTGCTTGGGGGAGAGTAGTACTTGGATGGGCGATCCCCTGGGAAGTCCTTGTGTTGCATCCCTCTTTTTTGCAAAATTTGTATCCTACTTTTAATATATCGGCGGTAGATCAAATAAATTCGTAAATGAGTTTTACGGGTTGTAAATGATTTTTTTTTACGCGAGACAATAATTTTATTTTAAAGAGGATAATTGCGGAAAAGATCAAAAAGGAAATATACAAAAAATACGAAAACATTTAAAAAGCATATAAATTGTTAATTACGATTACCAACTACAACCTTACGGGCTTAACACCGTCGTGCTCGACATGTCACTACGCCTTTGCCGGGAAGGGGGCAACCATAAAATGTTGAGTTGCGATGTCGCCGTTCCATGCAGCCTAGTACGATAGGCATGTCGAGCCCTCTGATTGTGATATTATCATGGAGGGCGGCTGGTTATTATTGGTCAATGGCTTTGTCAGCGAAAAATACGTAAAATCAAAAGAGGAATTGCATAAAACGGATAAATAATCGTAAAGTTATCTCGTTTTAAGGCTTTACACTTTGGCACCTAAAGCGGAAGGAGGAAAGGAATTAAGAGAATTTAGAGTGCAAGGAATGTCTGATGCGATCATACCAGCACTAACGCACCGGATCCCATCAGAACTCCGAAGTTAAGCGTGCTTGGGCGATAGTAGTACTAGGATTGGTGATCCCTTGGGAATTCCTCGTGTTGCATCCCTATTTTTGGCAAAATTTGTATCCTACTTCTTTTAATATATCGGCTGTAGATCTAATCAATTCGCAAATGAGTTTTACGGGTTTTAAATGATGTTTTTTTTACACGAGACAATTATTTTTTTTTAAAGAGGTTAATTTCGGAAAAAATAAAAAAGGCAATATACAAAATATAGGAAAACATTTAAAAAAACATTGGAATTGTTAATAACGATTACCAACTACGACCTTATGGGCTTAACACCGTCGCACGCGACATGTCACTACGCCTTGGCCTGGAAGGCGGCAACCATAAAACGTCGAGTTGCGATGCGCCGTTCCATGCGGCCTAGTACGATAGGCACATCAGGCCCTATGACTCTGATTTTATCGTCGAGCGCGGCTGGTTTTTATTGGTCAATGGCTTTGCCTGCGAAAAATACGTTAAATCAAAGAAGAATCGCGTAAAACAGATAAATGAGCATAAAGTTATGTCGTTTTAAGGCTTTACACTTTGGAACCTAAAGCGGAAGGAGGAAAGGTATTAAGAGAATTTAGAGTGCAAGGAATGTCAGATGCGATCATACCAGCACTAACGCACCGGATCCCATCAGAACTCCGAAGTTAAGCGTGCTTGGGCGAGAGTTGTACTAGGATGGGTGATCCCCTGGGAAGTCCTCGTGTTGCATCCCTCTTTTTGGCAAAATTTGTATCCTACCTCTTTTAATATATCGGTGGTAGAACAAATAAATTCGCAAATGAGTTTTACGAGTTGTAAACGATGTTTTTTTTATGCGAAACAATAATTTTTTTTTAAAGAGGATAATTGCGAAAAAGATCAAAAAGGAAATATACAGAAAATAGGAAAACATTTAAAAAAATATTTAAATTGTTGATTACGATTATCAATTACAACCTTACGGGATTAACACCATCACGCTCGACATGTCACTGTGCCTTGGCCTGGAAGGTGGCAAACGTAAAACGTCGAGTTGCTATGTCGCCGTTCCATGCGGCATAGTACGATAGGCACGTCGGGCCCACTGATTGTGATATTATCATCGAGCGCGGCTGGTTTTTATTGGTCAATGGCTTTTCCTGTGAAAAATACGTAAAATCAAAAGAGGAATCGCGTAAAACGGATAAATGAGCGTAAAGTTATGTCGTTTTAAGGCTTTACACTTTGGCACCTAAAGCGGAAGGGGGAAAGGTATTAAGAGAATTTAGAGTGCAAGGAATGTCGGATCCGATCATACCAGCACTAACGCACCGGATCCCATCAGAACTCTGAAGCTAAGCGTGCTTGGGGGAGAGTAGTACTTGGATGGGTGATCCCCTGGGAAGTCCTCGTGTTGCATCCCTCTTTTTTGCAAAATTTGTATCCTACTTTTAATATATCGGCGGTAGATCAAATAAATTCGTAAATGAGTTTTACGGGTTGTAAACGATTTTTTTTATGCGAGACAATAATTTTATTTTAAAGAGGATAATTGCGGAAAAGATCAAAAAGGAAATATACAAAAAATACGAAAACATTTAAAAAGCATATAAATTTTTAATTACGATTACCAACTACGACCTTACGGGCTTAACACCGTCGTGCTCGACATGTCACTATGCCTTTGCCGGGAAGGGGGCAACCATAAAATGTTGAGTTGCAATGTCGCCGTTCCATGCAGCCTAGTACGATAGGCACGTCGAGCCCTCTGATTGTGATATTATCATGGAGGGCGGCTGGTTTTTATTGGTCAATGGCTTTGTCAGCGAAAAATACGTAAAATCAAAAGAGGAATTGCGTAAAACGGATAAATAATCGTAAAGTTATCTCGTTTTAAGGCTTTACACTTTGGCACCTAAAGCGGAAGGAGGAAAGGAATTAAGAGAATTTAGAGTGCAAGGAATGTCTGATGCGATCATACCAGCACTAACGCACCGGATCCTATCAGCACTCCGAAGTTAAGCGTGCTTGGGCGATAGTAGTACTAGGATTGGTGATCCCTTGGGAATTCCTCGTGTTGCATCCCTATTTTTGGCAAAATTTGTATCCTACTTCTTTTAATAAATCGGCGGTAGATCTAATCAATTCGCAAATGAGTTTTACGGGTTTTAAATGATGTTTTTTTTACGCGAGACAATTATTTTTTTTAAAGAGGTTAATTTCGGAAAAAATCAATGTGGCCTAGTACGATAGGCACGGCGGGCCCTCTGATTGTGATATTATCGTCGAGCGTGGCTGGTTTTTATTGGTCAATAGCTTTGCCTGAGAAAAATGCGTAAAATCAAAAGAGTAATTGCGTAAAACAGATAAATGAGCGTAAATTTATGTCGTTTTAAGGCTTTACACTTTCTCACCTAAAGTGGAAAGAGGAAAGGTATTAAGAGAATTTAGAGTGCAAGGAATGTCGGGTGAGATCGTACCCCCACAAACGCACCGGATTCCACCAGAACTCCGAAGTTAAGCGTGCTTGGTAGAGAGTAGTACTAGGATGGGAGACCCCCAGGGAAGTCCTCGTGTTGCATCCCTCTTTTTGGCAAAATTTGTATCCTACTTCTTTTAATATATCGGCGGTAGATCAAATAAATTCGCAAATGAGTTTTACGGGTTGCAAACGATATTTTTTTTACGCGAGATAATAATTTTTTTTTAAAGAGGACAATTGCGGAAAAGTTCAAAAAGGCAATATACAAAAAAAAGGAAAACATTTAAATTGTTAATTACGATTACCAACTACGACCTTACGGGCTTAACACCATCGCGCTCGACATGTCACTACGCCTTGGACTTGAATGAAGCAACCGTAAAACGTCGAGTTGTGATGTCGCCGTTCCACGTGCCCTAGTACAATAGGCACGCCGGGCCGTTCGATTGTGATATTATCATCGAGCGCGGCTGGTTTTTATTGGTCAATGGCTTTTCGTGCTAAAAATACGTAAAATCAAAAGAGGAATCGCGTAAAACGGATAAATGAGAGTAAAGTTATGTCATTTTAAGGCTTTAAACTTCCGCACCTAAAGCGGAAGGAGGAAAGGTATAAAGAGAATTTAGAGTGCAAGGAATGTCGGATGCGATCATACCAGCACTAACGGATCGGATCCCATCAGAACTCCGATGTTAAGCGTGCTTAGGCGAGAGTGGTACTAGGATGGGTGACCCCCAGGGAAGTTCTCGTGTTGCATCCCTCTTTTTGGCAAAATTTGTATCCTACTTCTTTTAATATATCGGCGGTAGATCAAATAAATTCGCAAATGAGATTAACGAGTTGTAAACGATGTCCTTTTAACACGAGACAATAATTTTTTTTAAAAGAGGATAATTGCGGAAAAGATAAAAAAGGCAATATACAGAAAATAGGAAAACATTTAAATTGTTAATTACAATTACCAACTACGACCTTACAGGCTTAACACCGTCGCGCTCGACATGTCACTACGCCGTGGACTTGAATGAAGCAACCGTAAAACGTCGAGTTGCGATGTCGCCGTTCCATGCACCCTAGTACGATAGGCACGTCGGGCTCTCTGATTGTGATATTATCATCGAGCGCGGCTGGTTTTTATTGGTCAATGGCTTTGCCTGTGAAAAATACGTAAAATCAAAAGAGGAATCGCATAAAACGGGTAAATGAGCGTAAAGTTATGTCGTTTTAAGGCTTTACACTTTGGCACCTAAAGCGGAAGGAGGAAAGGTATTAAGAGAATTTAGAGTGCAAGGAATGTCGGATGCGATCATACCAACAGTAACACACCGGATCCCATCAGAACTCCGATGTTTAGCGTGCTTGGGCGAGAGTAGTACTAGGATGGGTGACCTCCTGGGAAGTCCTCGTTTTGCATCTCTCCTTTTGGTAAAATTTGTATCCTATTTCTTTTAATATAACGGCGGTAGATCAAAAAAATTCGCAAATGAGTTTTACGGGTTATAAATGATGTTTTTTTTACGCGAGATAATAATTTATTGTTAAAGAGGATAATTGCGGAAAAGATCAAAAAGGAAATATACAAAAAATAGGAAAACATTTAATTTGTTAATTACGCTTACAAACTAAGACCTTATGGGCTAAACACCGTCGCTCTCGACATGTCACTACGCCTTGTCTTGGAAGGCGGCAACCTTAAAACGTCGAGTTGCGATGTCGCCATTCCATGCGGCCTTGTACAACCTCTGATTGTGATATTATCTTCGAGCGCGGCTGATATTTATTGATCAATGGCTTTGACTGCGAAAAATACGTAAAATAAAAAGAGGAATCGCGTAAAACGGATAAATGAGCGTAAAGTTTTGTCGTTTTAAGGCTTTACACTTTCGCACCTCAAGCGGAAGGAGGAAAGGTATTAAGAGAATTTAGAGTGCAAGGAATTTCGGATGCGATCATACCAGCACTAACGCACCAGATACCATCAGAACTCCGAAGTTAAGCGTGCTTGGGAGAGAGTAGTACTAGGATGGGTGACCCCCTAGGAAGTCCTCGTGTTGCATCCCTCTTTTTGGATATCCTACTTATTTTAATATATCGACGGTAGATCAAATAAATTCGTAAATTAGTTTTACGGGTTGTAAAAGATATTTTTTTAACGCGAGACAGTAATTTTTTTTATAGAGGATAATTGCGGAAAAGATCAAAAAGGCAATGTATGAAAAATTGGAAAACAATTAAAAAACATTTAAATTGTTAATTACGATTATCAACTACGACCTTACGGGCTTAACACCGTCGCACTCTACATGTCACTACGCCTTGGCCTGGAAGGCGACAACCGTAAAACGTCGAGTTGCGATGTTGCCGTTCCATGCAGCCTAGTACCATAGGCACGTTGGGCCCTCTGATTGTGATATTATCGTCGAGCGCGGCTAGTTTTTATTGATCAATGGCTTTGCCTGCGAAAAATACGTAAAATCAAAAGAGGAATCGCGTTAAATGGATAAATGAGCGTAAAGTTATGTCATTTTAAGGCTTTACACTTTGGCACCTAAAGTGGAAGGAGGAAAGGTATTAAGAGAATTTACAGTGCAAGGAACATCGGATGCGATCTTACTAGCACTAACGCACCAGATCCCATCAGAACTCCGAAGTTAAGCGTGCTTGGGAGAGAGTAGTACTAGGATGGGTGACCCCTTGGGAAGTACTCGTGTCGCATTCCTCTTTTTGCAAAAATTTGTATCCTACTTCTTTTAATATATCGGCGGTAGATCAAATAAATTCGCAAATGAGTTTTACGTGTTGTAAACGATATTTTTTTTACGCGAGACCATAATTTTTTTTCAAAGAGGATATTTGCAGAAAAGATCAAAAGGGAAATATACAAAAAATAGGAAAACATTTAAATTGTTGATTACGATTACAAACTACGACCTTACGGGCTTAACACCGTCGCGCTCGACATGTCACTACGCCTTGGACTTGAATGAAGCAACCGTAAAACGTCGAGTTGCGATGTCGCCGTTCCATGCGCCCTAGTACGATAGGCATGTTGGGCCGTCTGATTGTGATATTATCATCGAGCGCGGCTGCTTTTTATTGGTCAATGGCTTTTCGTACAAAAAATACGTAAAATCAAAAGAGGAATCGCGTAAAACGGATAAATGAGCGTAAAGTTATGTCATTTTAAGGCTTTACACTTTGGCGCCTAAATTGGAAGGAGGAAAGGAATTAAGAGAATTTAGAGTGCAAGGAATGTCGGATGCGATCACACCAGCACTAACGCACCGGATCCCATCAGAACTCCGATGTTTAGCGTGCTTGGGCGAGAGTAGTACTAGGATGGGTGACCTCCTGGGAAGGCCTCGTTTTGCATCCCTCTTTTTGGTAAAATTTGTATCCTACTTCTTTTAATATATCGGCGGTGGATCAAATAAATTCGCAAATGTGTTTTACGGGTTATAAACGATGTTTTTTTTACGCAAGACAATAATTTATTTTTAAAGAGGATAATTGCGGAAAAGATCAAAAAGGAAATACACAAAAAATAGGAAAACATTTAAATTGTTAATTACAATTACCAACAGTGCCCGTACGGGCTTAACACCGTCCCTCTCGACATATCACTACGCCTTGGCCTTGAAGGCGGCAACCGTAAAACGTCGAGTTGCGATGTCGTCGTTCCATCCAGCCTAGTATGATAGGCACGTCGGGCCCTCTGATTGTGATATTGGCGTCTAGCGTGGCTGGTTTTTATTGGTCAATGGCTTTACCTGCAAAAAATACGTAAAATCAAAAGAGGAATTGCGTAAAACGGATAAATGAGCGTAAAGTTATGTCGTTTTAAGGCTTTACACTTTCGCACCTCAAGCGGAAGGAGGAAAGGTATTAATAGAATTTAGAGTGCAAGGAATGTCGGATGCGATCATACCAGCACTAACGCACCAGATCCCATCAGAACTCCGAAGTTAAGCGTGCTTGGGAGAGAGTAGTACTTGGATGGGTTACCCCCTAGGAAGTCCTCGTATTGCATCCCTCCTTTTGGAAAAATTTGTATCCTACTTATTTTAATATATCGACGGTAGATCAAATAAATTTGCAAATGAGTTTTACGGGTTGTAAACGATGTTTTTTTTACGCGAAACAATAATTTTGTTTATAGAGGATAATTGCGGAAAAGATCAAAAAGGCAATGTACAAAAAATTGGAAAACAATTAAAAAAACATTTAAATTGTTAATTACGATTACCAACTACGACCTTACGGGCTTAACACCGTCGCGCTCTACATGTCACTACTTCTTGGCCTGGAAGGCGACAACCGTAAAACGTCGAGTTGCGATGTCGCCGTTCCATGCGGCCTAGTACCATAGGCATGTCGGGACCTTTGATTGTGATATTATCGTCCAGCGCGGCTGGTTTTTATTGATCAATGGCATTGCCTGCGAAAAATACGTAAAATCAAAAGAGGAATCGCGTAAAATGGATAAATGAGCGTAAAGTTATGTCATTTTAAGGCTTTACACTTTGGCACCTTAAGCGGAAGGAGGAAAGGTATTAAGAGAATTTAGAGTACAAGGAATGTCGGATGCGATCATACTAGCACTAACGCACCGGATCCCATCAGAACTCCGAAGTTAAGCGTGCTTGGGAGAGAGTAGTACTAGGATGGGTGACCCCTTAGAAAGTACTCGTGTCGCATCGTACTCGTGTCGCATCCCTTTTTTTGCAAAAAGTTGTATCCTACTTCTTTTAATATATCGGAGGTATATCAAATAAATTCGCAAATGAGTTTTACGGGTTGTAAATGATATTTTTTTTAAGCGAGAAAGTAATTTTTTTTAAAAGAGGATAATTTTGGAAAAGATAAAAAAGGCAGTATACAAAAAATAGGAAAACATTTAAATTATTAATTACGATTACGAACTACGACCTTACGGGCTTAACTCCGTCACGATCAACAGGTCACTACACCTTGGACTTGAATGCGGCAACCGTACAACGTCGAGCTGCGATGTAGCCGTTCCATGCAGCCTAGTACGATAGGCACGTCGAGCCCTCTGATTGTCATATTATATTCGAGCGTGGCTGGTTTTTATTGGTCAATGGCTTTGCCTGCGAAAAATACGTAAAATCAAAAGAGGAATCGCGTAAAACAGATAAATGAGCGTAAAATTATATCGTTTTAAGGCTTTACACTTTGACACCTAAAGCGGAAGGAGGAAAGGTATTAAGAGAATTTAGAGTGCAAGGAATATCGTATGCGATCATACTAGCACTAACGCACCGGATCCTATCGGAACTCCGAAGTTAAGCGTGCTTGGGCGAGAGTAGTACTAGGATGGGTGACCTCCTGGGAAGTACTCGTGTTGCATCCCTCTTTTTGGATAAATTTGTATCCTGCGTCTTTTAACATATCGGCGGTAGATCAAATAAATTCGCAAATGAGTTTTACGGGTTGTAAACGATGTTTTTTTTATGCGAGACAATAATTTTTTTAAAAGAGGATAATTGCGGAAAAGATCAAAAAGGAAATATACAAAATATAGGAAAACATTTAAATTGTTAATTATGATTACCAACAGCGACCGTACAGGCTTAACACCGTCGCTCTCGACATATCACTATGCCTTGGCCTGGAAGGCGGCAACCGTAAAAAATCGAGTTGCGATGTCACCGTTCCATGCAGCCTAGTACGATAGGCACATCGGACCCTCTGATTGTGATATTGGTGTCGTGCGTGGCTGGTTTTTATAGGTCAATGGCTTTACCTGCGAAAAATACGTAAAATCAAAAGAGGAATTGCGTAAAACGGATAAATGAGCGCAAAGTTATGTCGTTTTAAGGCTTTACACTTTCGCACCTCAAGCGGAAGGAGGAAAGGTATTTAGAGAATTTAGAGTGCAAGGAATGTCAGATGCAATCATACCAGCACTAACGCACCGGATCCCATAAAAACTCCGATGTTTTGCGTGCTTGGGCGAGAGTAGTACTAGGATGGGTGACCTCCTGGGAAGTCCTCGTTTTGCATCCCTCTTTTTGGAAAAATTTGTATCCTACTAATTTTAATATATCGGCAGTAGATCAAATAAATTCGCAAATGAGTTTTACGGGTTATAAACGATGTTTTTTTTACGCGAGACAATAATTTATTTTTAAAGAGGATAATTGCAAAAAAGATCAAAAAGGAAATATACAAAAAATAAGAAAACATTTAAATTGTTAATTATGATTACCAACAGTGACCTTACGGGCTTAACACCGTCCCTCTCGACATATCACTACGCCTTGGCCTGGAAGGCGGCAACCGTAAAACGTCGAGTTACGATGTCGCCGTTCCATGCAGCCTAGTACGATAGGCACGTCGGGCCCTCTGATTGTGATATTGGCATCGAGCGTGGGTGGTTTTTTATTGGTCAATGGCTTTACCTGCGAAAAATACGTAAAATCAAAAGAGGAATTGCGTCAAACGGATAAATGAGCATAAAGTTATGTCGTTTTAAGGCTTTACACTTTCGCACCTCAAGCGGAAGGAGTAAAGGTATTAAGAGAATTTAGAGTGCAAGGAATGTTGGATGCGATCATACCAGCACTAACGCACCGGATCCCATCAGAACTCCGATGTTTAGCGTGCTTGGGCAAGAGTAGTACTAGGATGGGTGACCTCCTGGGATGTCCTCGTTTTGCATCCCTCTTTTTGGAAAAAATGTATCCTACTTATTTTAATATATCGGCAGTAGATCAAATAAATTCACAACTGAGTTTTACGGGTTATAAACGATGTTTTTTTTACGCGAGACAATAATTTATTTTTAAAGAGGATAATTGCGAAAAAGATCAAAAAGGAAATATACAACAAATAGGAAAACAATTAAATTGTTAATTACGATTACCAACAGCGACCTTACGGGCTTAACACTGTCCCTCTCGACATATCACTACGCCTTGCCCTGGAAGGCGGCAACCGTAAAACGTCGAGTTGCGATGTCGCCGTTCCATGCAGCCTAGTACGATAGGCACGTCGGGCCCTCTGATTGTGATATTGGCGTCGAGCGTGGATGGTTTTTATTGGTCAATGGCTTTACCTGCGAAAAATATGTAAAAAAAAAAAAAAGAGGAATTGCGTAAAACAGATAAATGAGCGTAAAGTTATGTCGTTTTAAGGCTTTACACTTTCGCACCTCAAGCAGAAGGAGGAAAGGTATTAAGAGAATTTAGAGTGCAAGTAATGTCGGATGCAATCATACCAGCACTAACGCACCAGGTCCCATCAGAACTCCGAAGTTAAGCGTGCTTGGGAGAGAGTAGTACTTGTATGGGTGACCCCCTAGGAAGTCCTTGTGTTGCATCCCTCTTTTTGGAAAAAATTGTATCCTACTTATTTTAATATATCGATGGTAGATCAAATAAATTCGCAAATGAGTTTTACGGGTTGTAAACGATATTTTTTCTACGCGAAACAATAATTTTTTTTTATAGAGGATAATTGCGGAAAAGACCAAAAAGGCAATGTACAATAAATTGGAAAACAATTAAAAAAATTTAAATTGATAATTACGATTACCAGCTACAACCTTACGGGCTTAACACCGTCGCGCTCTACATGTCACTACGCCTTGGCCTGGAAGGCGACAACCGTAAAACGTCGAGTTGTGATGTCGCCGTTCCAAGCTGCCTAGTACCATAGGCATGTCGAGCCCTCTGATTGTGATATTATCGTCGAACGCGGCTGGTTTTTATTGATCTATGGCTTTGCCTGCGAAAAATACGTAAAATCAAAAGAGGAATCGCGTAAAACAGATAAATGAGCGTAAAGTTATGTCATTTTAAGGCTTTACACCTTGGCACCTAAAGCGGAAGGAGGAAAGGTATTAAGAGAATTTAGAGTGCAAGGACTGTCGGATGCGATCATACTAGCACTAACGCACCGGATCCCATTAGAACTCCGAAGTTAAGCGTGCTTGGGAGAGAGTAGTACTAGGATGGGTGACCCCTTAGAAAGTACTCATGTCGCATCCCTCTTTTTGCAAAAAATTGTATCCTACTTCTTTTAATATATCGGCGGTATATCAAATAAATTCGCAAATGAGTTTTACGGGTTGTAAATGATGTTTTTTTTAAGCGTGAAAATATTTTTTTTAAAAGAGGATAATTGCGGAAAAGATCAAAAAGGCAATATACAAAAAATAGGAAAACATTTAAATTGTTAATTATGATTACGAACTACGACCTTACGGGCTTAACACTGTCCCGATCGACAGGTCACTACGCCTTGGACTTGAATGCGGCAACCGTACAACGTCGAGCTGCGATGTCGACGTTCCATGCGGCCTAGTATGATAGGCACGTCGGGCCCTTTGATTGTGATATTATCGTCGAGCGTGGCTGGTTTTTATTGGTCAATGGCTTTGCCTGCGAAAATACGTAAAATCAAAAGAGGAATCGCGTAAAACGGATAAATGAGCGTAAAATTATGTTGTTTTAAGGCTTTACACTTTGACACCTAAAGCATAAGGAGGAAAGGTATTAAGAGAATTTAGAGTGCAAGGAATGTCGTATGCGATCATACTAGCAGTAACGCACCGGATCCCATCAGAACTTTGAAGTTAGGCGTGCGTGGGCGAGAGTAGTACTAGGATGGGTGACCCCCTGAGAAGTACTCGTGTTGCATCCCTCTTTTTGGATAAATTTGTATCCTACTTCTTTTAACATATCGGCGGTAGATGAAATAAATTCGCAAATGAGTTTTACGGGTTGTAAACGATGTTTTTTTTACGCGAGACAATAATTTTTTTTAAAAGAGGATAATTGCGGAAAAGATCAAAAAGGCAATATACAAAAAATAGGAAAACATTTAAAAAATATTTTAATTGTTATTTATGATTACCAACTACGACCTTACGGGCTTAACATCGTCGCGCTCGACATGTCACTACGCCTTGGCCTGGAAGGCGACAACCGTAAAACGTCGAGTTGCGATGTCGCCGTTCCATGCAGCCTAGTACCATAGGCATGTCGGGCCCTCTGATTGTGATATTATTGTCGAACGCGGCTGGTTTTTATTGATCTATGGCTTTGCCTGCAAAAAATACGTAAAATCAAAAGAGGAATCGCGTAAAACGGATAAATAAGCGTAAAGTTTATGTCATTTTAAGGCTTTACACTTTGGCACCTAAAGCGGAAGGAGGAAAGGTATTAAGAGAATTTAGAGTGCAAGGAATGTCGGATGCAATCATACTAGCACTAACGCACCGGATCCCATCAGAACTCCGAAGTTAAGCGTGCTTTGGAGAGAGTAGTACTAGGATGGGTGACCCTTAGAAAGTACTCGTGTCGCATCCCTCTTTTTGCAAAAAATTGTATCCTACTTCTTTTAATATATCGGCGGTATATCAAATAAATTCGCAAATGAGTTTTATGGGTTGTAAATGATGTTTTTTTTAAGCGAGAAAATATTTTTTTTAAAAGAGGACAATTGCGGAAAAGATCAAAAAGGCAATATACAAAAAATAGGAAAACATTTAAATTGTTAATTACGATTACGAACTACGACCTTACGGGCTTAACACTGTCGCGATCGACAGGTCAGTACGCCTTGGACTTGAATGTGGCAACCGTACAACGTCGAGCTGCAATGTCGACGTTCCATGCGGCCTAGTACGATAGGCACGTCGGGCCCTCTGATTGTGATATTATCGTCGAGCGTGGCTGGTTTTTACTGGTCAATGGCATTGCCTGCGAAAAATACGTAAAATCAAAAGAGGAATCGCGTAAAACGGATAAATGAGCGTAAAATTATGTCGTTTTAAGGCTTTACACTTTGACACCTAAAGCGGAAGGAGGGAAGGTATTAAGAGAATTTAGAGCGCAAGGAATGTCGTATGCGATCATACTAGCACTAACGCACCGGACCCCATCAGAACTCCGAAGTTAGGCGTGCGTGGGCGAGAGTAGTACTAGGATGGGTGACCCCCTGGGAAGTACTCGTGTTGCATCCCTCTTTTTGGATAAATTTGTATCCTACTTCTTTTAACATATCGGCGGTAGATGAAATAAATTCGCAAATGAGTTTTACGGGTTGTAAACGATGTTTTTTTTACGCGAGACAATAATTTTTTTTAAAAGAGGATAATTGCGAAAAAGATCAAAAAGGCAATATACAAAAAATAGGAAAACATTTAAAAAATATTTGAATTGTTAATTACGATTACGAACTACGACCTTACGGGCTTAACACTGTCGCGATCGACAGGTCACTACGCCTTGGACTTGAATGCGGCAACCGTACAACGTCGAGCTGCGATGTCGACGTTCCATGCGGCCTAGTACGATAGGCACGTCGGGCCCTCTGATTGTGATATTATCGTCGAGCGTGGCTGATTTTTATTGGTCAATGGCATTGCCTGCGAAAAATACGTAAAATCAAAAGAGGAATCGCATAAAACGGATAAATGAGCGTAAAATTATGTCGTTTTAAGGCTTTACACTTTGACACCTAAAGCGGAAGGAGGAAAGGTATTAAGATAATTTAGAGCGCAAGGAATGTCGTATGCGATCATACTAGCACTAACGCACCGGACCCCATCAGAACTCCGAAGTTAGGCGTGCGTGGGCGAGAGTAGTACTAGGATGGGTGACCCCCTGGGAAGTACTCGTGTTGCATCCCTCTTTTTGGATAAATTTGTATCCTACTTCTTTTAACATATCGGCGGTAGATGAAATAAATTCGCAAATGAGTTTTACGGGTTGTAAACGATGTTTTTTTTACGCGAGACAATAATTTTTTTTAAAAGAGGATAATTGCGAAAAAGATCAAAAGGGCAATATACAAAAAATAGGAAAACATTTAAAAAATATTTGAATTGTTAATTACGATTACCAACTACGACCTTACGGGCTTAACATCGTCGCGCTCGACATGTCACTATGCCTTGGCCTGGAAGGCGACAACCGTAAAATGTCGAGTTGCGATGTCGCCGTTCCATACAGCCTAGTACCATAGGCATGTCGGGCCCTCTGATTGTGATATTATCGTCGAACGCGGCTGGTTTTTATTGATCTATGGCTTTGCCTGCGAAAAATACGTAAAATCAAAAGAGGAATCGCGTAAAACGGATAAATGAGCGTAAAGTTATGTCATTTTAAGGCTATACACTTTGGCACATAAAGCGGAAGGAGGAAAGATATTAAGAGAATTTAGAGTGCAAGGAATGTCGGATGCGATCATACTAGCACTAACGCACCGGATCCCATCAGAACTCCGAAGTTAAGCGTGCTTGGGAGAGAGTAGTACGAGGATGGGTGACACCTTAGAAAGTACTCGTGTCGCATCCCACTTTTTGCAAAAAAATGTATCCTACTTCTTTTAATATATCGGCGGTATATCAAATAAATTCGCAAATGAGTTTTACGGGTTGTAAATGATGTTTTTTTTAAGCGATAAAATATTTTTTTTAAAAGAGGATAATTGCGGAAAAGATCAAAAAGGCAATATACAAAAAATAGGAAAACATTTAAATTGTTAATTACGACTACGAACTACGAACTTACGGGCTTAACACTGTCGCGATCGACAGGTCACTACGCCTTGGACTTGAATGCGGCAACCGTACAATGTAGAGCTGCGATGTCGACGTTCCATGCGGCCTAGTACGATAGGCACGTCGGGCCCTCTGATTGTGATATTATCGTCGAGCGTGGCTAGTTTTTATTGGTCAATGGCTTTGCCTGCGAAAATTACGTAAAATCAAACGAGGAATCGCGTAAAACGGATAAATGAGCGTAAAATTATGTCGTTTAAAGGCTTTACACTTTGACACCTAAAGCGGAAGGAGGAAAGGTATGAAGAGAATTTAGAGCGCAAGGAATGTCGTATGCGATCATACTAGCATTAACGCACCGGATCCCATCAGAACTCCGAAGTTAGGCGTGCGTGGGCGAGAGTAGTACTAGGATGGGTGACCCCCTGGGAAGTACTCGTGTTGCATCCCTCTTTTTGGATAAATTTGTATCCTACTTCTTTTAACATATCGGCGGTAGATGAAATAAATTCGCAAATGAGTTTTATGGGTTTTAAACGATGTTTTTTTTACGCGAGACAATAATTTTTTTTTAAAAGAGGATAATTGCGGAAAAGATTAAAAAGGCAATATACAAAAAATAGGAAAACATTTAAAAAATATTTTAATTGTTAATTACGATTACCAACTACGACCTTACGGGCTTAACATCGTCGCGCTCGACATGTCACTACGCCTTGGCCTTTAATGCGGCAACCGTAAAACTTTGAGTTGCGATGTCGCCGTTCCATGCGGCCTAGAACGATAGACACGTGGGGCCCTCTGATTGTGATATTATCGTCGAGCGCGGATGGTTTTTATTGCTCAACTGCTTTGCCTGCGAAAAATACGTAAAATCAAATGAGGAATCGCGTAAAACGGATAAATAAGCGTAAAGTTATGTCGTTTTAAGGTTTTACACTTTGTCACCTAAAGCGTAAGGAGGAAAGGTATTAAGAGAATTTAGAGTGCAAGGAATGTCGGATGCGATCATACCAGCACTAACGCACCGGATCCCATCAGAACTCCGAAGTTAAGCGTGCTTGGGCGAGAGTAGTTCTAGGATGGGTGACCCCCTGGGAAGTACTCGTGTTGCATCCCTCTTTTTGGCAAAATTTGTATCCTACTTCTTCTAATATATCGGCGGTAGATCAAATAAATTCGCAAATGAGTTTTATGGGTTGTAAACGATGTTTTTTTTATGCGAGACAATAATTTTTTTTAAAGAGCATAATTGCGGAAAAGATCAAAAAGGAAATATTCAAAAAATAGGAAAACATTTAAATTGTTAATTATTATTACCAACTACGACCTTATGGGTTTAACACCGTCGCGCTCGACATGTCACTACGCCTTGGCCTTTAATGCGGCAACCGTAAAACGTCGAGTTGCGATGTCGCCATTCTATGCGACCTAGAACGATAGGACGTGGGGCCCTCTGATTGTGATATTATCGTCGAGCGCGGCTGGTTTTTATTGCTCAACTGCTTTGCCTGCGAAAAATACGTAAAATCAAATGAGGAATCGCGTAAAACGGATAAATGAGCGTAAAGTTATGTCGTTTTAAGGCTTTAAACTTTCGCACCTAAAGCGCAAGAAGGAAATCTATTAAAAGAATTTATAGTGAAAGGAATGTCGGATGCGATCATACAGACAGTAACGCACTGGATCCCATCAGAACTCCGAAGCTAAGCGTGCTTGGGCGAGAGTAGTACTAGGATGGGTGACCCCGTGGGAAGTCCTCGGGTTGCATCCCTCTTTTTGGCAAAATTTGTATCCTACTTCTTTTAATATATTGGCGGCAGATCAAAAAAATTCACAAATGAGTTTTACGGGTTGTTAACGATGTTTTTTTTACGCGAGAAAATAATTTTTTTTTAAAGAGGATACTTGCGAAAAAGATCAAAAAGGCAATATACAAAAAATAGGAAAACATTTATTAATTGATTATTCATGTCGATATCTACGACATCACTCTTTTTATTTTTTTATATTTTATATTTGTAAATGGCTTTTTTTTGCAATTTTTTAAGAAATTAAGGCGTTTGCTTCTTGGAAGATGCTAGAATTTGCAGCTTTTTGCCAAATGCATAAAAGTACTTCTGCTGGTGCACAAAAACACTTCCCTTCCATGGCCAAGCACCTAAAATTTCCACACAAGAAAAATACTTTTTTTGATTTAAAAAAAGAAGAAGTAATTTTGACTTCCTAAAAGCTTGGCCAATCAAACTGTTAGTACTTCCAAAAGAGAATAAAGAGCACTTGGAGATGAAGTGAACAACCCAATAAAGAGGTAAAAAGTTCATAGTTCATTTTCTTTGCATATAACATACTCTCACTCAAGCACGAGGGAGGAAACCTACCTCTGGTCAAAGGCGGACCCACGTGTATGGGTGAGGGGTCACCGGACCCCGTAAACTTAGGCCCAAATTCTGTATATTTGCACATATATATCACCAAATTGGTTGATTTAAAGCAGTTGGCACCCTGAACACTATGAGCCTTTAGGAGGCACTGGTTGAGCAGAATAATGTGCCCCCGTGGCATAAAATTTCTGGGTCCACCTTCGCCTCCGGTACAAGCTAGTGGATATTTGGATGAGGTTATCGACATAAACTTCTACATGACATTACGTGTCACATTTGCTGTCAAATATAAAGAAAAAGCGAATGAATTCTATGAGTTTATACATTTACTTGTGCGAGCGCCTTATTCGTCTCATTTTCTGTTGATTCAATTATCCTATAATATACTTACTCAGGCAACAATGTGAGCTTCAACTGACCGACTCTTACTATGAATTATAACATAAACTTTTTTGCGTAAAATTTAAAATTTGAGATTATATGAAAAGTTGTGGGTCGAAAGTGATAGGAAGGGTACAGTTTAACTACATTTTAGTTGCCTCTGATCTGTAGCAGAACCGGTAGCTTAACATTTATTTTAACCTTTTTCACGATAAGTAACTCTAAGGTAGTGAATATAGTGAAAAATATAGTATTGGCTTTTTTCTTTCGGCATTTTCCAATCATCCCATTCCATATGACAGCCAAATTTTATGTACTTGCACTTAATGGGAGTTCAAAATAATTTGCCGAAAGATCCAAATAGGAGACTAAGTGTCTCATTTCATTACCATTCTGAAGTAGAACAACCAACACGATATAATGAAATACAGTTGAACAACACATAAAGAAGCAGAAACGGGGAGAACGCGACTGTAACTCATGAAACGACCGGCCGGGTCATTACAAAGGTAGTATTGGTTTTTTTTCTTTCCACATTTTCCAGTCATCGCATTCCATATGACAGTCAAATTTTATGTTTTTCACTTAATGGGAGTTCAAAATAATTTGCTGAGAGCATTGTAACTTAGTATTTAACAAGTTTTGCTTTGTAACTTAGTATTTAACAAGTTTTCTTGTATATTTTGGGGTCAATTAACCCCCTAAAGATGACAAGTAATCGATGTCTAGGATGACTAAGAAAGGAGACAGATGACTCCATTGGGAGGGAAAATCATTTGTGCCACCATTAACTAATAGAACACTGTACTTGTGAAACATCTCATCTCCGTTTATTGCCAAAACCCAAGTCTGCCAACATGTATGCTTTCTTTTTACTCAATCTACTACTAGAACGATCAAGTCCAATTTCAAAAAAGTGTAATACATGGACTCAGAATGTGCAAAAGGTTCATCAAATACCATTGCAGCAGGTAGAAATAGGAAAAGATTTAAGATGTAAGGAAAAATGGAGCAGTAAAAGAACGAGGGGAAAAACTTATGCATCTTTTACTACTAGTAACTGTTTGTTATTCCTCCCACGCATGCGCATGCAAGGACCTCGGCTTCCATATATAGAGACTCCACTGGTATACACATCATAGGAAAACTCGATGGACCTACCACTAGAGTCTTGGCTAGAGATGGGATTGCAAGGCTATGCACTTGTGTTCACGATGGAACTAAACAACAAGGAGATTGTTCTTCTTGTTCAGAATCCATCACACCTAGCAGAGATAGTGACGGAGGGCATGAGAATAGGGATGGAGAGGTATGCACAACACCAATGGTACAACACACACACACCTCTTCTGTTGGATCAACATGCATCAAGTTCAAGCCCTCCACACTGGAGTTACCCCATGTACTCACAGATGCCACTACTAACAACGACAAAGCTACTCCCTTTCTATCCACTACACCACGTGGGGTAGATTTATGCAACATGGTTCCAACACCTCCACTCCTTCAATCCCCTATTCCCATATGGCAGTCCACTGAGTCCACTAGACACTCACTCCCCCCGGGCAGTCCACAGAGTCCACCACCACCTCCACCTCCATCTCCCAACGAACTAGATATGGAAACAAGGGAGGAGTTAGCAAAAATAACAGCGGAAATTAGAGAGACAAGGACAGAATTCTTATGGTTAAAAGGGATTCAACTTTGCAATCTAAGGGATGAATTTGCCAAAAAGCTCATACTAAAATGCCCACCAGAGATGATATCATGTAGCTTCAACTTTCGAGTTACAACAAAGTGAGATGAAGGGAAGTACTCGATGTTGATGATTCCAAACCTTCATCAGAGTAAACCACTAATGGACTTTCAGGATCAGATAACATTAACGTTTGTCAACGCGTTGGTGTCCACTCCAGCAGTCACACAACCACAGTCTAATATCATGAATATCATCGTTTGGAATTGTAGAGGATCCCACAGTCCAGAATTTAGGAGTCAATTTCAATCCCTACTGGATAACTACAGGCCAGCACTACTAATATGTAACGACCCGACCGGTCATTTTTAGAATTTATGCCCTGATCCCCTATTAACTGCTTTCCCTAAGTTCAATTCTACTATTTTGGTTTGCCGGGACGTTCGGTGGCAGGATTTAGAGTGTTTTGGGACACTTAGTCTCTAAATGAGAGCTTAAGAGTTGAAAAATGGTCTGTAATCAGAACAGTGTAAAGACGGCATCGGAATGGAAATCTGATGGTTCTGTTAGCTTCGTTAGGTGATTTCGGGGTTGGTAGCGTGTTTGGAATGTATTTTGGAAGTTCGTAACTCATTTAGGCTAGAAATGCCGAAAGTTAGTATTTTGGCAATTTTTGGTTGATAGGTGAAAATTTGATCCGAGGGTCGGAACAGAATTCCGAAAGTTGCTGTATCACCGTCATGTCAATTGGAATGTGCGTGCAACATTTCAGATCATTTAGACGTGGTTTGGTTGAGTTTTTGATCGAATGCGTGTTTTTGAAGTTTTATAAGAACTTAGGTTTGAATTCGATGTAATTTTAAGATTTTGATGTTAGTCGAGGTGTTCTAATAATTGGAACAAGTTTGAATAACGTTATAGATTTTTGGACTTATGAATTTGGATGGCTAAACGGAGAATTATTTGACTTATGACGATTTTTGGCCTGCTGCTTCTGATATTTTCCCTTCTGCGGTCTTGGAGCCACAGAAGCGGAGTCGCATAAGCGGCCAGGAAGCCGCATAAGCGAAAATGGGCGTTTGGGCCAGGAATTTGCAGAAGCGGAGATTTTTCTGCTGAAGCGGACTCGCTTCTGCGATGGGAAGATTGCATAAGCGATTTGTCGGGCTTTGAACGAGATCGCAGAAGCGGTTGGTTTTTCCACAAAAACGGGACCGCAGAAGCGGAAAATGGTCTGGGCAGAATATTTAAGTTTATGGAAATGGGACTTCATTCCCATTTCCCATTTTTATCGATTTAGAGCTTGGTTTGGGCGATTTTTTGACAGATTTTCTTGGAGAATAACGGGGTAAGTGTTCTTAACCCAATTTTGATTGTATAACACGAATCTATTACAAGTGTTGGTGTTTAGTCTGAGGATTTTGTTGAAAAGGGGTAGAAACCCCTCTTGGATAGAATCACTAATTTGAAAGTCGAAATGATATGGGAATTTTGTAATTTTGGTATGGTTAGACTCGTGAGAGTACGAGGGTTCAGAAAATGTTAAAATTATTCGATTCCGAGATGTTGGATGGAGGGGCATTTTGGTCATTTTATCTATCTTTGCGCCCTAGCTCTAAATTTTATAGTGGAATCAGTTGTTTGCAATATTATTTACAATGT
>MU678156.1:26223-39037 GCA_026770625.1 Nicotiana glauca
TTTCTGGCTGTGACTGCACTTTTATTTTGGGACTACGGGACGGTATCCCTGGAGATCCCCTGCACATAAATGATTGGACTACGGGACGGTATCCCGGGAGGTCCATTAGACAGTTGAGGAGAGGGCTACAGGACGATATCCTGGGAGACCCTCATTAGAATTTGAGATTTAGTGGTGTTTGCCCTGTGTTTCTGTTTTATCCTGGTAGTTATTATTGCTTCGTTGATTTGCATTATTACACTGCTGGATTTATCATTCTTGTTAGATTTCCACCCTATTAAATTGTTGTTATTGTGATGCACGAGGTTTCTGCTGTGCGGTTGTTGCTGTTGTGATGCACGAGGTTTCTGCCGTGCGGTTGTTGCTATTGTGATGCACGAGGTTTCTGCCATGCGGTTGTTGCTAAAAGGTTGCACGAGTTCTTTGCCATGCTATTGTTGTTATTAATGTTTTGCACATGCAACGTAATAAGGCGGGATATGTTATATGCTTATATGTGGGTTGCATATGTGGCGGAATAAGGTGGGACATTGTTATGCACGTGTGGCAAATAAGGCGGTGCCCATTATATTATTTATTGCACACGTGGCAAAATAAGGTGGGCTATGTCAGGGATTGATTGTATAGACTTGTGACGGCCTGTCGAGGCATTCCTATTTGTTTGTATTGTGATTGTGGATTGTTTATCTGTATGAATGTTATCACTTGGGAGTTGTGAGGGAACATCGTACGTGCGGTCCGTCCTCCTTTTTGATGTTTGTTGGTTGGTAGAATTTTTTTAGAAACATTTGCACAAGCATACACGTAGCTGAGTACTCCTATTAGAGGTGAATTCCTCCTGACTTTTCTAAGGGTGGTGGTATGCCTTACTTATCCATTATATTTGGCAGAGTGGCCCTAGTTAGCCAGTCAGTTGTCGGTATGACCATGAGATTGATGGGGCACAGGATGCCAATTGTTAGATTTCAGATGCTAGGTTTTCGCGAATTGTGGTTAGTTAGAGACTTGGTGAAGTTGTGGAAAGAATGGGATAAGACCTTCTGTGAACGTCGTTGTATGATAGGAATTATTTAATTGTTTCTTTTCTTTGCTGTGTTGTGACCTTAGGATTTGGGTTGTGATTTTGCCGTTATTCTGTATCATTGTTTATTATATTCTTGTTGTTAATTGTTGTATTTACCCCTTATTGTGAATTGTAACATTTTTGGTCATTCACGCATTCTTTACATATTCATATGTCATTACCATTGTTCCTATGATTATTCTGTTTATCGACCGGTAGGTGCCTGGACTGTCCCTCGTCACTACCCCACCGAGGTTAGTCTTGCTACTTAGTGGGCACCACTGTGTTGTGCTCATATTACTCTTCTGCACATTTTTGTTGTGCAGATACAGGTACTCCCGTTCAGTTCTATCAGTCTTGAAAGGAGGCGTATTGGTAGAGACTTCAAGGTATATCTACTACGTCCGCTGACCGAGGAGTCCCTTTTTAGTTTTTCTGTAATAAGTATAGTACTTCCAGTATTTTCTCCTTTGTATAGATATTCTCGAGTCAGAGCTTCTTATGTATCCCCTTAGCTTGTGATTTGTGAGTTTCCGGGTTTTGGGAAGTTTTGTTAGCTTTGAGGATTGTTGTGGTATGTGCTGAGCGGTACCTCAAACCCTATTTATTTTTCTAGTTTAGTTTTATTTAATTCCTTCCGCAAATTTTGGTTTATCTTCCGCATTGTTAGGCTTACATAGTCATAGGGACTAGGTGCCATCACGACATGTACATGGAGGGTGAACTGGGGTTGTTAAAAGATGGTATCAGAGCTCTAGGTTCATAGGAGTCACAGATCACAAGCCGATTTATTAGAGTCTCGTGGATCGGTACGGAGACGTCGGTACTTATTTGCGAGAGGATATGTAACCGTTAGGAAAAATCCAGCTTCACTTGATTTCCCTGTCGTGCGAGATTTTTGACCTCCAAAACCCTAAACCTCTGTCTTCTACTCTCTCACAGATGGTGAGGACACGTACTACTCGAGGCGATCAGGCACCCGCGCCCCCTACTGCAGCCGTCGGTGCCGGGGTAGAGTTCGAGGATGCGTATGAAGGCGCTATCATTGCTGCCGAGGTACCACCAGCAGATCCAGCCAGAGTCTAGGCACCTGACACGCCCACTGCTACTACTACCCCAGCCATTCAAGAGACTTTGGCACAGTTCTTGAGTATGTACACCACTTTGGCTCAGGCAGGATTGCTTCCCCTTCCTGCAGCCATATCCCAGGCCGGGGGAGGAGCACAGACTCCCGCCGCCTGCGCTCCTGACCAGCGAGCGCATGTTGAGCAGGTTCCAGAGATTAATCCTGCGCCACCTGCGGCACCAGTTTAGCCCGAGGGCATGACAGCAGTTTCCGAGCAGGAGCAGATGAGACTAGAGATGTTCAAGAAGTATGATCCTCCGGTGTTCAGTGGATTAGCATCAGACGATGCCTTGGGGTTTCTTGATGAGTGTTACCGTATTCTCCGTACTATGGGTATCTCTGGATCGAGCGGGGTTTCCTTCACTACTTTTCAGCTTCGAGGAGCCGCCTATGATTGGTGGCGCACCTATGAGTTAGACAGTCCAGACGAGGAAACTTCACTGACTTGGACTCAGTTTTCAGATAGGTTCCTGAGAGAGTTTGTTCCATGGAGCCTCAGGGACGCATGGTGCGCGGAGTTTGAGCATTTACGCTAGGGTGCTATGACCGTCTTGGAGTATGCTGTACGTTACACTAGTTTGGCTAGACATGCCTCAGCCTTGGTTTCTACTGTTCGCGAGAAGGTTCGCCGGTTCATTGAGGGGCTTATTCCTAGCATCAGGTCCAGCATGGCCCGTGAGTTAGAGATGGATATTCCATATCAGCAGGTGGTGAACATTGCTAGGAGGATAGAGGGTAAGCATGCTAGAGAGAGAGAGGGCAGGCAGGGTCATGAGAGAGAGAGCAGACGAGATCAGGAGCGAGAGTTTGAGGAGGCGAGGGGTCCTCGTAGACCGAGGAGATATACAGGTCCTTATTTTGGAGGCAGGGTGCGTCATGGTAGAGGTTTTGCGGGCCAGCCAGTTCAGTTCGCATTTCAGACTCAACATGGTAATTCAGGTGATCATGGGTCTCGGAGTACCCGTACCGCACAGTTCCCACCACCTCGTCAGCAGAGAGGGTGTTTTGAGTATGGAGATACTAGCCACATGGTGAGAGATTTTCCCAGACTTCAGACCGGTATGTCCCAACGAGGTGTTCAGGCAGGTAGAGGGCGCCCAAGAGGGGGAGGCCCGGCTCGTTGATGTGTTCCATATGGTAGGCTTGAGGCCGGTGCGCTAGTTGAATAACATTCAGGTACGGATTTGGTTTATTGTTGATGGGAACTATCTGTAGCTCATCACAGTTCTACCTATCAGGGTGAGTTCCTTGTTTGATGTTCCATTTATGAAAGAGCTTCTTGATTTGCTCTCTATTTATGTGATTATACTATTGGGAGGTTATATGACTGATAGCCGTGTCTATTGTCTGTTTCTAGCTGTTGTCGAGAGCTACAAGGCTAGTAGTAAATTCCTGTAGTTTGTTTTGGTAGGTTTGATGTCACTTTTGAGTATTCTTGCTTACGAGCTGTGATTTTCTATGCTCCACTAGTGTGGGAGCCAGGGTGTGTTGTAAATTACAGAAATGATTGATCCAGTGAGAGTTTCTAGATGGGTTAGTATGAGCCCTACTTGTGATTCAGTGATTGAGGGCGATACCCTCGTGACTTCAGGTGTTTTGATATGTGAGATCGGGCTGTGTGCTGTTGTGAGAGTTATATCAGTATAAGATCCTTGTGAGTCTTTTATATGCTTTCATTCTTTCTTGATATTTGTTTTTGTTGATTTGTGTTTTAAAAGAATTTGTGCTAGATTGATTTGCTTGTTAGTTCCCTTATGTGTTTTCCTTTCTTATACTCAGTCATTTTCGTTCTATGCTTCTTGAGTTTAGCTTGTGGGTATGTACCCATTGGTATTGGCTGAGATTTGGTTAATTGGATGTTCTGTCATGTGGTTTTTGTGGTTATTGTATCATCACCAGTGTTGTGGATATTTGAAAGGAGTTCCTATCGGATATGACGCTTATGGCCGATACGGATTTGATCTCAGGCAGGTATTGCTACCAGAAATGTAATTATGGGCCTATGTGTGAGGAGTCATGTTGTGTGGTTGTACTCTGTATGTGTTGACTTGTATTGAAATGGTTGGTTGAGACTGATATCGGACATGGATTTAGGATCGGGTCCATTGGAAATGGATGGAAGGTGAGAATTCTGGATTGATGGCTTACTGGTATTGCTAGGAAGGTTAAATTTCAGTTGAGATGGTGTCATCATGCTTATGTGGATTGGGGTGACGTGGGATAACCCGCGGCTGTATGTGGGAAGTGTGCACTCAGTGACTTGAGGGTTTCAGGTGTATTCTCTATACTCGTTCGAGGACGAACGAATGTTTAAGTGTGGGAGGATGTAACGACCCGACCGGTCATTTTTAGAATTTACGCCCCGATCCCCTATTAACTGCTTCCCCTAAGTTCAATTCTACTATTTTGGTTTTTCGGGACGTTCGGTGGCAGGATTTAGAGTGTTTTGGGACACTTATTCCCTAAATGAGAGCTTAAGAGTTGAAAATGGTCTGTAATCGGAACAGTGTAAAGATGGCCCCGGAATGGAAATCTGATGGTTCTGTTAGCTCCGTTAGGTGATTTCGGGGTTGGTAGCATGTTCGGAATGTATTTTGGAAGTCCGTGGCTCATTAGGCTAGAAATGCCGAAAGTTAGTATTTTGGTGATTTCCGGTTGATAGGTGAAAATATGATCCGATGGTCGGAACGGAATTCTAGAAGTTGCTGTAGCACCGTCATGTCAATTGGGATGTGCGTCAAAAAATTCAGATCATTTGGACGTGGTTTGGTCGAGTTTTTGATCGAACACATGTTTTTGAAGTTTTAAAAGAACTTAGGTTGGAATTCGATGTAATTTGAAGATTTTGATGTTAGTCGAGGTGTTTTAATAATTGGAACAAGTTTGAATAACATTATAGGGTTTATTGGTATTTTTGGTTAAGGTCCCGGGGGCCTCAGGATGAATTCGGATGGCTAAACGGAGAATTTTTGGACTTATGAAGATTTTTGGCATGCTGCTTCTGATATTTTCGCTTTTGCGGTCTTGGAGCCGCAAAAGCGGAGCCGCATAAGCGAAAATGGGCGTTTGGGACAGGAACCGCAGAAGCAGAGATTTTTCCGCTGAAGCGGACTCGCTTCTGCGATGGGAAGACCACATAAGCTATTTGTCGGGCTTTGAACGAGATCGCAGAAGAGGTTGGTTTTTCCGCAAAAGCGGGACCGCAGAAGCGGAAAATGGTCTGAGCAGAATATTTAATTTTTTGGAAATCGGACTTCGTTCCCATTTCCCATTTTTATCGATTTGGAGCTCGGTTTGGGCCATTTTTGGACAGATTTTCTTGGAGAACAACGGGGTAAGTGTTCTTAACCTAATTTTGATTGTATAATTCGAATCTATTACAAGTGTTGGTGTTTAATCTGAGGATTTTGTTGAAAAGGGGTAGAAACCCCTCTTGGATAGAATCATTGATTTGAAGGTCGAAATGATACAAGAATTTTTTAATTTTGGTATGATTAGACTCGTGAGAGTACGAGGGTTCTGAAAATGTGAAAATTATTCGATTCCGAGACGTTGGATGGAGGGGCCTTTTGGTCATTTTATCTATCTTTGCGCCCTAGCTCTAAATTTTATAGTGGAATCAGTTGTTTGCAATATTATTTACAATGTGTGATTTAATTGACTAGGTTTGGGACATTTGGAGTCGAGAACTCGTGGCAAGAACGTATTTGCTAGTGGATGTTAGCCGGTTCGAGGTAAGAATCTTGTGTAACCTTGTGTGGGGGACTTCCCCTTAGGATTTGAGTCTTCTATGTTGATTGTATTCCTTGCACGCGAGGTGATGAAAGCGTGTTCGGATTTATTTGTGGTAAATTGGTCCTTTAGGCTCTTAGATCCTTGTAATCACCGAATATGAAGTTGTACTTGAAGCCTATTACTTGTGTTATACTAGGAAAGCATGTCTACCTGATATAATTGCCTAACTGCTAAGTTGTTTAATCGTACTACGTGAAGCATGCTAGGCTAGTTCTGTCTGCTACTCCGTCTTTCATATTTATCCCTTGGTTTGTTTCTGGCTGTGACTGCACTTTTATTTTGGGACTACGGGACGGTATCCCGGGAGATCCCCTGCACATAAATGATTGGACTACGGGACGGTATCCCGGGAGATCCCCTGCACATAAATGATTGGACTACGGGACGGTATCCCGGGAGATCCCCTGCACATAAATGATTGGACTACGGGACGGTATCCCGGGAGATCCCCTGCACATAAATGATTGGACTACGGGACGGTATCCCGGGAGATCCTTTGATACTGGTACGAGAGCTGGACTACGGGACGGTATCCCGGGAGGTCCATTAGACAATTGAGGAGAGGGCTACAGGACAGTATCCTGGGAGACCCTCATTAGAATTTGAGATTTAGTGGTGTTTGCCCTGTGTTTCTTTTTTATCCTGGTAGTTATTATTGCTTCGTTGATTTGCATTATTACACTGTTGCATTTATCATTCTTGTTAGATTTCCACCCTGTTAAATTGTTGTTATTGTGATGCACGAGGTTTCTGCCGTGCGGTTGTTGCTGTTGTGATGCACGAGGTTTCTATCGTGCGGTTGTTTTTATTGTGATGCACGGGGTTTTTGCCATGCGGTTGTTGCTATTGTGATGCACGAGGTTTCTGTAGTGCGGTTGTTACTATTGTGATGCACGAGGTTTCGTCCGTGCGGTTGTTGCTATTGTGATGCACGAGGTGTCTGCCACGCGGTTGTTAATATTGTGATGCACGAGGTTTCTACAGTGCGGTTGTTGTTAAAAGGTTGCATGAGTTCTTTGTCGTGCTATTGTTGTTATTGATATTTTGCACATGCGGCGTAATAAGGCGGGATATATTATATGCTTATATGTGGGTTGCGCATGTGGCGGAATAAGGTAGGACATTGTTATGCACGTGTGGCGAAATAAGGTGGTGCCTATTATATTATTTATTGCACACGTGGCGAAATAAGGTGGGCTATGTCAGGGATTGATTGTATAGAGTTGTGACGGCCTTTCGAGGCATTCCTATTTGTTTCTATTGTGATTGTGGATTGTTTGTCCGTATGAACGTTACCGCTTGGGAGTTGTGAGGGAACATCATTCGTGCGGTCCGTCTTCCTTTTTCATGTTTGTTAGTTGGTAGAATTTCTATTAGAGCTGACTACGTGCGGTCCGTCCTCCTTTTTCATTGAACATCGTAGCTGAGTACTCCTATGAGAGGTGAATTCCTCCTGGCTTTTCTAAGGGTTGTGGTATGCCTCGCTTATCCATTATATTTGGGAGAGTGGCACTACTTATCCAGTTAGTTGTCGGTATGACCATGAGATTGATGGGGCACAGGATGCCAATTGTTAGATTTCAGATGCTAGGTCTTCGCGAATTGTTGTTAGTCAGAGACTTGGTGAAATTGTGGAAAGAATGGGATAAGACCTTCTGTGAACATCATTATATGATAGGAATTATTTACTTGTTTCTTTTCTTTGTTGTGTTGTGACCTTATGATTTGGGTTTTGATTTTGCCGTCGTTTTGTATCATTGTTTATTATATTCTTGTTGTTAATTGTTGTATTTACCCCTTATTGTGAATTGTAACATTTTTGGTCGTTCACGCATTCTTTACATATTTATATGTCATTACCATTGTTCCTATGATTATACTGTTTATCGACCGGTAGGTGCCTGGACTGTCCCTCGTCACTACCTCACCGAGGTTAGTCTTGGTACTTACTGGGCACCGCCGTGGTGTGCTCATACTACTCTTCTGAACATTTTTGTTGTGCAGATACAGGTACTCCCGTTCAGTTCTGTCAGTCTTGAAAGGAGGCGTATTGGTAGAGACTTCAAGGTATATCTGCTACGTCCGCAGAACTAAGAGTCCCTTTTCAGTTTTTCTGTAATAAGTATAGTACTTCCAGTATTTTCTCCTTTGTATAGATATTCTTGAGTCAGAGCCTATTATGTATCCTCTTAGCTTGTGATTTGTGAGTTTTCGGGTTTTGGGAAGTTTTGTTAGCTTTGAGGATTGTTGTGGTATGTGCTGAGCGGCACCTTAAACCCTGTTTATTTTTCCAGTTTAGTTTTATTTAATTTCTTCCGTAAATTTTGGTTTTTCTTCTGCATTGTTAGGCTTATCTATTCATAGGGACTAGGTGCCATCACGACATGCTCATGGAGGGTGAACTGGGGTCGTGACATAATACTACTGGAAACACACATGCAGGAACATGATGGGCTTAGGCAGGAATTTGGGTTCTCAAACATGTCTCAAGTAGTTGCAGATGGACTTGAAGGGGGAATGGTAGTACTGTGGAATGACTCTCTTATCATTGTGGAGGAACTAAGGGTAGCAAAACAAGAAATACACTGCATCATACAGGTAGGTCACACTAACCCTAAATGGATATTATCTGCTATATATGCAAAAAACTTTTGTCAAGCTAGGAATGAACTGTGGGAGAATCTTAAAAATTTGCATGATTATTTTAACTACCCTCTGTTGCTTGGAGGAGATTTCAATGATATACTGTATGCAAATGAAAAATTTGGAGGGTTACCTGTTAATATTAATCGGGTAGAAAGATTTTCAAATTGTATTAATTATTGCCAATTATTTGATTTAGGTTTTAAGGGAAGTAGATTTACATGGACTAATAAAAGAAAAAAGGGTCATACAATAATAGAAAGAATAGACAGATATTTAGCTAACAATGAATGGATCAATTTATATCCTTAAGCTACAGTGCAACATCTGCCCCGTACTTATTCGGATCATTGTCCATTATTGCTTAATTTAGATAATTGGAGACAACCACCTAGAAACATTTTTAGGTTTGAAACTATTTGGGTGTCACATCCTCAACCTCATCAGTTAGTACAAAATACTTTGCATAATACGTATCCTTTACTAGAGACGGTTAAAAAATTCCAAACAATTCTAACGGATTGGAATCATAATACTTTTGGGAATATCTATACTAAGAAAAGGAAACTACTTGCTAGGCTTGCAGGAATTCAGTCTTCCATGCATTACCCAACTGGCTCTTTTCTTCGAAATCTAGAAATTCAATGAAACAATGATTTTAGCAATTTACTTAGAGTAGAGGAGGACTTTTGGAAGCTTAAGTTAAGAGTGACCTGGCTCAATGAAGGAGACGCTAATATGAAATTTTTCCATATGTCTACATTACAAAGACGTAGGAGAAATAAAATCACGTCTCTTAAAGACTCAGTTGGAAACTGGTTCTATGATCACCAAACTATTCAAGACCATATCCTTTCTTATTACAAAAACCTTTTCACAACTGAGCATTCTCATTCCTCAAATGTAACTCTCAGCTCAAATTTCAATCCTTCAAGTACTTTGAATAATCAATCTCTCCAAGCACCACTAGAGGATATTAAAATTGATCGTGCCATTTTTAACTTTGGTCCTTACAAAGCACCGGGCCCAGATGGACTTCACCCTTTCTTTTACCAAAAGTTTTGGCCTGATGTTTTTGGTAAGGTAAGACAATTTTGCCATGAAATTTTTGAATCAAATGTAATTCCTCCTTCTCTTAATCAAACTTATATTTGCCTTGTTCCTAAAGTTAAGAATGCTCAATCCATTCAACAGTATAGGCCCATTAGTTTGTGTAATACGTCTTATAAATTAATTACAAAAATTCTTGTCAATCGTCTCAAGCCTATTATTTCTTTAATAATAGGGCCAACACAAACTAGTTTTCAACAAGGCAAATGTGCTGCTGACAATGCCATAATAGTATAGGAAGCAATTAATCAACTAGCAAAAATTAAAGGGACTCACAACTGCATGTTACTTAAATTATTTATTAGGAAAAATCTTCAATATATTAACATTCCACCGAATACAACAAACCTTATCATGTCTTGTGTTACTACGAATTCTACCTCAATCCTCATCTATGGATCACATACTGAGTTCTTCTGGCCATCAAGGGGCATTCGACAAGGTGATCCCCTATCACATTATCTTTTTATTATGTGTATGGAGATGCTTTCAAGAAGTATTACATTGCCTGTGGAATATTTACAGTGGCAGCCTCTTAAAGTTTCCGCTAAGGGTCCACAAATTTCACACTTATTCTTTGCAGATGATATAATACTTTTCTCCAAAATTAAAAATAAAAGTTGTAATGCCATCATTGATGTTCTTAACCACTTCAATAAATATTCAAGCCAATGAATAAATTTTGACAAATCTAAATTATACTTCTCAAAGAACACCACAACAAATGACAAGGCTTTAACCATTGACTATTTCCACACAAAGGAAGGACTAAATTTTGGACGTTATTTAGGATTTCCAATGTTGCAGGTTCGTCAAAAGAGGGCAGACTTTCAATTTCTTTTAGATAACTTTAAGATTAAGCTAGCAGGATGGAAAACTCAATTCCTTACAATGGCAGGATGAGCAACTCTAGTAAAATCTACGCTTAAAAATTTACCAAATCATATTACGCAATATATACATATTCCAGCATCAATTACAAAAAAAAATGGATAAGTACCAAAGGGATTTTTTATGGGGAACTACAACAACTAGGAAGAAAATGCACCTTATTAAATGGAGAACAGTTACCCAACCAATTGAAAGAGGAGGATTGGGTATTCAGACGCTTAAACAGAAAAATACTGCTCTGCTAGGTAGTTTAGCATGGAGGGCTTTTCACTCAAATGAAAGCCTTTGGGCCAAGATCCTAATTAATAAGTATAACACTTTACGATCAACTTCCAATTGTTCCAGTACTTGGCAAAACATAATAAAAGGTTGGAATGCTTGCCAACTGGGAGTACAATGGCAAATACTAACAGGAGAACATATAAAGTTCTAGGATGATACGTGGTTAGGCCCTGGTCTGACTGTTCGCTCCTTAATTAGTGGACCCATACAAGATGCACATCTTAATAGTTCCATTAGCTCATTATTCAATGGGACTGTCTAGAATTAGACCAACCTCCCTTTTCAATTCCCGGAAAATTTAAAAATGACCATTGAAGCAACTTATATATCCAAGTATAATTGTAAACCTGATCATATCTTCTGGGCTTTAACAAATAATGGACAATTTACTATTAATTCACTCTATAGAGCCCTCGAGAATCAAAACAATAATTTGCTTGGTACTTCTGCACAATTTAAATGGATTTGGAACCTACCAATCCACCCAAAAATAAAATATTTTATTTGGTTGCTAAACCACAATAGACTACCAACTCTTCAATACCTAAATCATCTTGGAATCACTGCCAATGCTATTTGCTCCTACTGTCACACGGGTGATGAATCCTTAAATCACCTATTCCTTGACTGTAAGAATGCACAGACTTTTGGAATACACTAGGAATGGGGGATTATACACGTAGTCTCTTGCGTTTTGGTACACCACAGGAACGGTAATTCCTTTAATGGGTTACACTGGAACGAAATTCCCCTATAATGTCAATAGGCGTACTTACCTTCCTTTATGTCTTTGGAATATTTGGCTAACAAGGAATAAGAACATGCATGAGGGTAGACAAGATCTTATTAATAAAAGTCTTATCACTAAACAAGCAACTGAATATTTCTACCTAGTGGCACCTTTTCACAAAATAAAAAATAACATAAGAGTACCGCTAAAATGGATACCCCCAGCACCTAACATATATAAATTAAATACGGATGCATCACATTCAAATCACTCTACTAAAAACGGAATTGGTGGGGTCATTAGGGATCATAGGGGCAATTGGATCCTTGGTTTCGCAGGTACAGTGCTCTCCAAAGATCCAAATGTCACAGAAATATTTGCTTTACTACAAGGACTTAGATATGCGGTTCTACACAAATTAACTCCAATTCACATGGAAATTGACGCTAAAGAGGTACTTAGGATACTAACAAATAACAATATATTACATGCTAATCTACTAAGTGATTGCAGGCACCTACTGAAGAAGCTACATGATCCACCAGTCAGACATGCGTACAGAGAACAAAATAGGTTAGTAGATCAACTAGCTCATGCAACAAGCTTTTTGAAGGAAAATACCGGGATGAAACTTTTTGATGTGCCACCAACTTTTGCTAGTAAAATATGGAATGAGGACAAGCTTGGAGTAACTGCGACACGCTTGATTCCAGAACCTATATTGTGCGATATTAGTTCTAGTAATGGTAGTAATCATGTTTTGGAATATTGTAAGAGTTACTTAGTTGCAAACTCTACGAACAATATAGCTAGTATTAGTCACAGCTTACCCCGGCAAGTGCAAAAGGGGGATGGAACTCTCTGTACGCGTTTGTTTCTTTAAATATAAATCTATCTTTATTACCAAAAAAAAATTTGTTTGTTGTTCTAAGCTCTGAATATATATTTTCATTTACTACTACAAAATCTTTCTTTTTGGGGCATAAACTAGTACAAAAAAGAAAAGAAAACAATAACAAAATTACAGAAATTATATAAAGAATATAAAACCACAAAAAAGGACAAATTAATAGACAAAATATCAAAACTAGAATATAAGTATATCTTACAACTTAAGATTAAACATAAAATATGAATAAAGAAGAATTTGCGGTAGACGAAAAAACATACGAAA
>MU678156.1:42550-112070 GCA_026770625.1 Nicotiana glauca
AACAGAAATATTAAAACTAAAACCATTACAGACAGAATACTACAATAAAGTATTTACAATATAAAATCATAAATACAATAAATCCACTAAACACTAAACAGAAATATAATTTAATACAATTTTAAAAGAATGAATGAAAAATACAAAGTAACAAATACATATGATTTAATAAAGAAATATTCCGACTACACCAAACTTATGAAAAACTATGAACAAAAGCTAATCGGAGCTCAATCCGACCCACAAACCCCCCAATCATATATACTAACTTGTTATGTTATCTCAAGCTCTATACGGAACTTAAAACGCCATTTACTACTATTTGCAAAGAGGGGTAAACTAGGGGAAGCCTTCTTGGGCACAGACATCATCCATCCTTTATATTATGTTCTTCAAGCCGCTTCAGAAAATTGTGATATTCCAACTGAGTCATCTCTTTGGCAGATGCTGGGTCAAACTTGCATCTAATAAAGCTGCACGACACATTGACATGTCAATAATTAATGGCATCTATCTATAAGAATAATTTGTGATATGTCATTGCTGATGATTTTTGATTCATGTTGGGAATCACATAGGAAGGACCAAATTAGTACAATGGAGGAAGACTAATAGACTGATTCGTCAAACTTCAAAAATCTGCTTATTTTTAAAAGTACTTTATGTTAGAAGTGTTTTTCGAAAATGTACTTTTTGAGAGTAGCAAATTGTGTTTGGCTAATCAATTTGAAAATTATTTTTGCCATTATTAGAGTAGCAATTTATGCTTGGCCAAATTTCCAAAAAGCTTTAGTGGGGAAAGCTAGCTACTTTTTTTCAGCTTTTGCTCCTACTCAAGCACTTATTTTTTTTTCCCTAAAATCTTTGCCAAACACCTCAACTCTCTAAAATTAGCACTGTTTTTTTAAAAAAAAATATAAGCACTCTTAGCTTCCCAAAAGCTTGACAAACGGGCTATAAGATGTGTGAGGAAGACCATGTCAGTCCCTAGTTCAATCAGTTAAAATCCTTCACTCGGTCGGTTTCTGGTTTCAATATTCATAACCATCTTTTCTAATGTTTCAATTCTGTTTCCCTTTGTAACTCTAGGTATATAAATTGAAATTTATCTTTCTTCACTCGACAAAATTTAAATGAGAGAGTGAGAGCAAACTTCATATCGTGCTTTCTGCTCTTTTGCTTAAAGAGAGATCGGTGAGAAGTTTATGGCCAGATAATGTCAGTTATTTGTTTTCCATTTTCTTCAGTCTGAACTATTTCTATACAAGCATTGCCATTACATTTAACATATGACACATTGCACAGCCTTTTCCAAAATTATCCCTAATGAAGAATACGCATATCAGAACTAATGAAAGACACAAACTTTACTCTCTCTCTCTCTCATAATAGATTTGGGAACAAACATTATTATTCTTGCCCCCGAACCAGATGAGAAGCTTTTTTGGTTTCAATAAACAATAAGAGAACAAATATTTTGTTTTTCTTCTCATAATCCTACTCTGCCAGCCTCTTTCTTTTATTTAACAATTGGCGCCAAAATTTAACGAACATGTGATTTTTTTCCTTTGAATTGTGTAACCACATTATCTTAAATCCTAAACTGTCAGAGATGAAATATTTACTTAATTATATCTCCAATACGCTGTTAGTGTGTGGTCTGATTTTTTTCATGTGCCAAACATGTAGAGTTTTTTTTTTTTTTTTGGGATGAATGGAGCGTTGATATTTTTATAATATCTTATCGAGAGAATACAATTACATAAATTTAGTTTTTTTAATAACCAAAAGGAGAGTAACTTACAACACTTCTATTTACTTAACAATGTCTTCAACATCTTCTAACAAAACTTTTTTGTCGAAAAGATGTCTATCACAGTATTAGGTATCTAAACATGTTTAGTTAGTTTTATGAAAGCTTTAAAACTTTCTAAGGTTTTGATGAAATATTTATCCTACAAACCAACCACTAGATGCGATCATACTAGCACTAACGAACTGGATCCCATCAGAACTCCGAAGCTTAGCGAGCTTGGGCGAGAGTAGTATTAGGATGGGTGACCCTGTGACGACCCGGCCCGTCGTCACGTGCGTTACCTCCCCGTTTTCCCCATATTTTGTTTCTCTATATTTCAATATCGGTATTTGAGGTGATCGGGTAGAATTGGATTGGTTTTAGCTGAAAATGAAGCACTTAGCCTGTTAGAAGGAAGCTTGTTTTGGAAAAGTCAACCGGAAGTTGACTATATAGTTAGAGGGCTCAGATGTAAATTCCGGTGATTCGGTTAGCTTCGGGGGATGATTTATGACTTAGGGGTGCGATCGGAATTGAATTTGGAGGTCCGGTGTAGAATTAGGCTTGAATTGGCGAAGGTTGAATTTTGGCGAATTCCAGTTGGTAGGTGAGATTTTTATCCAGGGGTCGGAATGGAATTCCGAGAGTTGCAATAGCTGATGCTAGGCTATAATTACGTGTTTTAGTAGATTATTACACTCTAATTTACTGCACTTTAGTTGAGTTTGCGCTTTAATCGCTAGTATTTTGCACTGATTGTCTGTTTTATGCCTTGTAGGTGTGATTCCGAACTATATAGATGTTATAGAATGAATTTAAGTGATTTGAAGCTTTGAAGTCTGAGTAAAAGCTCAAGGAATTAAGCCGGGATCGTGTTCGGGGGTCAAATTTGATAGTTGAGAACAAACGAAGACTCGATGAGGCATATTGTGCACTGTCGAGTAAAATGCATATAACGTTTTAGTGAATACTCCATTTTGGCTCCATAATATATGGTTGGAAAGATAACTAAAAGGGCTACAACTTTCATGTTTTGAGTTGTTCCAAATTCCAAATAGAACAGGGTGACAAACCGCGGTTTCACCGCAATTGCGGCAGAACCGCGGCAGAGTGCAGACGCAGACAATTGAAGAATCATAGGCCATGTTTGGCCGCGGTTTGACCACGACCGCGGAAGGAGGCGGAAATTTTAGGGACTTATGTGTAAAAAATGGGATTTTAAGCCCTAAAACCTATATAAAACAAAGGAGGCCGGCCAAGAACAAAAAGGGGGCATATTTTTGACACAAATTAGACCTAAGGAGGTAAGAGACACTACTTTAGGGTTAGACAACACCCTTGGAGGCAAGAACACATTGGGAGCAAGGCGGAGAATTCTTCTATAAGTTTTTTTTCCTTCCTCTTCCTATTTTTCATTGTTGATTAAGTCTTTTAGTATTGTAGTTTTACATACTATTATGAATAGCTAATTTGTTATCTAGAGTTTTGATAGAACCTTTTGTAGGATAAATTCTTGATATGTTTTTATATAATTGAGTCATAGCTTTTCTCTATTTGTTCAATTACGTTTATATTCTGGTTGATTGAAGAGCTATCAATTAGCCGTGCCTATTTAGTATGCATAACCCTGGAGAGAGTGCATATTTAGGTCATTGTTGAACAACACCACTCCCAGAGTATATGAGAGATCAATAACCGAGGGTTTAAAAGTCGGATTAGGGATAACGAAGCCTTGGATGCGATCTGAAGTGAGCTGTATTAAAAGCCAGCTAGCGTAGCTCGGGAGAGTGCGTCTAGTAAATTATTGTAATTGCTCGGGAGAGAGTTACGGTAATAAGAGTGCTCATGATTGGTAGAGAATACTTAGGCGAAATTATAGAAGACATGGTGGGAAGGATTCCAACAATTGGGGAAATCATAACTCTAGACCTCCTTAATCTATTCTCTAACCCACAGTATCGTTAGTTGTTAATTTACTATTTTAATTTGTTAGTTAATTAGTTAAACACAAGAATCTAAAAATCTTTAAGTTAGGAATTGTTCAAGCTTGTCTTCTTGGTGATAGTGAACAGCTGTAGCTAAACCTTAGTTCCCTGTGTGATTCGACTCCGGACTTGTAAATCGGATTATATTTGTAGCGGCCGCATTGTCCTTTTTATAAGGCATAGTTGGGCATGACCAGTAGCTTCTTTAGGTGATTTTGGATGTGCGGGTAAAATTTCAGGTCATTTGGACGTCATTCGGTTGGGTTTTTGATTGAAAGTGCATTTCGGAAGTTTTGAAGAAACTTAGGCTTGAATCTGATGTGAATTTATGAATTTAGTGTTGTTTAACGTGTTTTGATGATTGGAATAAGTTCATATGATGTTTTTGGATATGTTGGTATATTTGGTTGGGGTCCCGGGGCCTCGGGGTGATTCCGGATGATTAAACGGGAAATTTGGACTTAAGTTTTGCTGTAGAAAATACATAGCAGGTGTAGTCCAAGTTTGGTCATCGCGTTCGCAGGATAAGGTCCGCGTTCGCGAAGAGATGGGTTGCCATTTCATCGCGTTCACGTGGGTGTCATCGCGTTCGTGTAGTAGGAGCCTGGGGCCCTGCCTAAGTTATTCAATGCATTCGCAATGGGTTGAACGCGTTCGCGTAAGAGGAGTGGTCTGTGAAACGCGTTCGCCTGGAGTAGGATGCGTTCGTGTAGTTATAAGTCCTGGAGCATCGCGATCGTGGGTGGGGTACCGCATTCGCGTAGAGCAATTTTTGGTCAAAGTAATTTTCTTCATCGCTAACGCGGAGGGTTGACCGCGTTCGCATAGAGTAAATAACTGCTGGGCAGTAGGGCTTTTTTAAATCATTTTGTTCCGCGAAGGTTAGCCATTTTCTACCATTTTTTGAACCACCTTGAGAGCTTTTTGGTAGAGTTTGAAGGGGATTTTGACGGGAATTGATTGGAGGTAAGTCTCGTGACTTAGAAACATCATTTTATCGAAGAATCAACCTTTAATTCTTAGGAATTTGGGTAAAAATTGGAAAAACTAGGGCTTGGTTTTTGGAATGTAAAATTTGAATTTGAAGGGGGCATTTGAACTTCGATTTTGATGAATTTGATATGTATAGACTCGTGGCGAGACGGGGAATCCGGTGATGTGAATTTCTGAATTTTTTGAGAAGTGGGCCTAGGGCTTGGGTTTTGCCAACTTCGTGATTTTCGATGCGTTTCGAGTATTTTCAATTGGGTTGTGTTCCCTTAGCTTATTGTAACACATTCCTTGTGGTTTTGGTCAAATTCGACGCGTGAGGAGGTCGATTCGAAGGGCAAGGGCTTGGCGAGCTAGACTCTTGGCCGGCTAGAGGTGAGTAATGACTTTAAATGATGTCCTGAGGGCTTGAGACCCCGGATTTGCACAACTTGGTATTGTGTTGAGATGAGACACGCGTTCAATGACGAGCACGGGGTCATTTCCTATTGGGGACTGTGACTTCGTCCAGTCCGGATAATATTTTACCACGTATTAGCTATAACTTGTTGTTTTTCACTATGATTTGGGCTTATTGCCATGTTTGGGGCTTATTGCCGGCTCTTTGAACTCCTTATGAACTATCATCACTGTTTTCCTCACTATTTGAAATATTATTTGAACTCAGTCCATGTGATTTATACTATTTCATGAACTCAGCATTATTTTACTCAGACTTGGAGTTTTTAACTGATATTTGAACAAATGGATGAGCTGAGTAATATTGTTTTACTGATGCCCAAGGGGATTTTGGATTATTTTTTGACTGATTGAGGCTGAGGGACATATGTCAGTATATGATGAGTTATGTGAGGAGGCTTTCAGGCCTCGACTGATTGGTGAGAAGGCTTTCAGGCCTTGAGTGTTATGTGAGGAGGCTTTCAGGCCTCGAGTGTATTATGAGCAGGCTTTCAGGCCTCGCATTGATGTTGTTCAACCTTTCAGGCCTTATTGATAGTGCTTGGGCTGTAGGAACCCCTCCGTAGTCTGCACACCCATAGTGAGCACGGGTACCCATATGAGTGAGAGTGAGCCCGAGGGGCTGATGTTGCACTGTGTGATTGATAGGGAGCCCGCGGGGCTGATACTGTACTGAGAGTTTGATATGGCCCCCGAGGGGCAGGTTCCTGAGTATCTCTTATTGATTGATAATAATTGTTTTTAACTATTTTCAAAAAGTTTCTTACTGTATTTCACTGGTTTCTACTGTTTACCTAATATTACCTCTTGAGATAGCATAAATTGCGCCTTTGTGGGATTTCTATGTCCTCAGATATTATTTATTTTTATTACTCACTAGGTCGGAGTACTCACATTAATCCCTGCACCATGTGTGCAGATACAGGTATAGCAGAGTTCGTTCCTGAGCGCTGATTTCCATCCATACCAGGCATACCCGGAGAGACGAGGTAGCTGTCAGCGTCCACAGCCCCGTTTCTTCCTTATCTTTTCCTGTATTACATATATCTCGGACTATGTTCTTATATACAATCTTGTAGTAGTTATTAAACTCTGTAGTAGCTCATGAATTGTGACACACCGATTGAGGGCTGGATTTGGGTTGACTTTCTTGTTATCACGGTTATGTCCGTATTGCTGGTTATGATCGAGTGCATGGAATGTCGGATGCGATCATACTAGCACTAACGCACCGGATCCCATCACAACTTCGAAGTTAAATGCGTTTGGGCGAGAGTAGTACTAGGATGGGTGACCCCTTGGGAAGTCCTCGTGTTGCATCCTTCTTTTTGTAAAAATTTGTATCCTACTTCTTCTAATATATCGGCGATAGATCAAATAAATTCGCAATTGAGTTTTACGGGTTGTAAACGATATTTTTTTTATGCGAGAAAATAATTTCTTTTAAAGAGGATAATTGCGGAAAAGATCAAAAAGGCAATATACAAAAAATAGGAAAACATTTAAAAAATACTTAAATTGTTAATTACGATTACCAAATACAACCTTACGGGGTTAACACCGTCGCGCTCGACATGTCACTACGCCTTGGGGTGGAAGGCGGCAACCGTAAAACGTCGAGTTGCGATGTCGGCGTTCCATGCGGCCTAGTGCGATAGGCACGTCGGGCGCTCTAATTGTGATATTATCATCGAGCACGACTGGTTTTTATTGGTCAATGGCCTCGCCTGCGAAAAATACGTAAAATAAAAAGAGGAATCGCGTAAAACGGACAAATGATCGTAAAGTTATGTCGTTTTACGGCTTTACACTTTGGCACCTAAAGCGGAAAGAGGAAAGGTATTAAGAGAATTTAGAGTGCATGGAATGTCGGATGTGATCATACCAGCACTAACGCACCGGATCCCATTAGAACTCAAAAGTTAAGCGTGCTTGGGTGAGAGTAGTACAAGGATGGGTGACCCCCTAGGAAGTCCCCGTGTGGCATCCCTCTTTTTGGCAAAATATGTATCCTACTTCTTTTAATATATCGGCGGTAGATCAAATAAATTCGCAAATGAGTTTTACGGGTTGTAAATGATGTTTTTTTTTCGTAAAAATAGAAATAAGTTCGTAAAGGATCTCCCGGGATACCATCTCGTAGTCCAACCATCAATGTGCGGGGGGATCTTCCGGTATACCGTCCCGTGGTCCCAAAGTAAAAGTGCAGGAGGATATCTTGGGAATCGAACCCATAGTCCCAAAGTAAACAGACAAGGGGGAGCTACCGGAATCCCACATCCATAGTCCCAAGGAAAATGCGCAACCACAGCCAGAAACAAACCAAGGAATGAAGTACGAAAGACAACCAAACAGATAGAACTAGCCTAGCATTCTTCATGTATTGCAGTCAAAACAACTTAAGCAATTAGACAGTCAAATCAGCTAAGCATGCTTTTCCTAATCTAGCATAAGTCATAACTTCAAATAGAAATAAGCAAATAAGAATAAGAACTAAGTTTCCACAGCTTAAGTAAAAACTGGGATTTCATCAATCGGCTCAAGTACGCGCTCGTCACCTCAAGCACAAGGCACTCAAATATCAAGTAAAATCCTAAGGGGAAAGATCCCCCACGCAAGGTTGGACAAGCCACTTACCTCGAACCGGCTTAATATCACTAGGAACTACGCTTTTGCCACGAGTATTCGACTTTAAATGGCCCAAATATATTAAATTCAATTACACATAATAAATAATATTGCAAATAACAGATTCCACTATTAAAATTAAAGCTAGGGCGCGGAAATAGGTAAAATGACCAAAATGCCCCTCCATCCAACATCTTGGAATAAATAAATTTTCACATTTTCAAAAACCTCATACTCTTACGAGTCTAACCATATAGAAATCTCCCAAATCGGAGGTCAAATGCCCACTCAAAACTCAATAGTTTAGCCAATGAAGTTTCCCCCAATTTTCATTCAAAAATCCCAAATTAATGAGGAAATTGTAATTAGATTAGTGGGTTTTAAGCTCTAGGGAGTAGATAATCGTTACCCAGTAGTTTCCTTTGAAAATCCTTGGAAATTTCTCCCAAATCCGAGCTCTCTAGCTTGAGTTTTGTTAAAATGGCTAAACCCTCGTTTTGAAATGTTTATATCTGCCCAGGGATTTTTCTCAATGCGATCGCATGAACAGTGATGCGATCGCGTAGAGAAAAATTTAGAGTCCAAGAATTTGGTCTATGCAAATGAACCAAGAGGCCAATGATCGCATAAGAGGAAGAAGTTAAGCTATGCGATCGCGTACTGGGTTATGCGATCACATAGAAGGATTTGGCTATGGGGTCCAGCTCCTAAGTTTTACTATGCGAACGCGGAGAGCCTATGCGAACACACAGAAGGGGGGAGGCAGTGTTATTCGATCGCGGTGTCACGCCCCAACCTCGGGAGGCGCGACCGGCGCTCAATCAAGTGAACCTGACTGAGCAAGCCTAACCGACCACTTTCTGCCCCAACTCAATACGAATACGGAACTCATGACTTTGATTTATTTAGACGATAATACACGGTGTATACCACATTACTGATTCATTTCATATCAGAAAAATTTACCGTGCATAAGCTAGCTTCAAGGATTCTACTAGAGTTACAACTTAACGATTTCACAAGTTTAGGATCACAACGTATACATATAGTGGACTCCTCGAACCCCCGTAAGCATGACTATGCCGGCAACAAGGCTCCGGCTATATCTCAAAAGTGAAAAGCTGTAAATGACAAAAGGTGCATCATATAGCCCCATGGAAGAAAAGGGTCTTACCGAGACTTCAAGTAGAAAAATGCTCCGCTACACACGGTCGGCACTGTCCGCTATGGAGCCACCTACAATCATAACACGAATGTAGTGCCCCCGGCAAAAGGGACATCAGTACATTTGAATAGTACTGGTATGTATAACTAAACACCATTTTACTAGAAAGAACTATCAAATAAATACAAGCAATTAATACAGGCAAATCAAGAAGCAATTCATATAATCTTTCATACAATTTCCACAACATAGATTTGGGCATATCTATCACATGTTAACCACTGTCCTCAATACCACATCTATCTTCATCGGAGTCCGGTCACGACCCGATCGGCTAGGTCACCTCGTTGGAGGCATTACTCTCAAACAATAATTCATTTCCCTCATCCGGAATTCAACATCAGCACATTACCACCATATGTGCGTCATTGTGTCTGATCACGACCCGATCGGCTAGGTTGCCTTACCTAGGCATTACCCCTTTTCTCTCATTAGTCATCACATCCAAATTTTCATTACACATACATCATATCAATTTCCTTGGCACTCAGGGCCACCATTGTCCTATCGTCTTCCATTTTATATATATATTCGCATTGCAAGTTTGTGATCATAGGCATATACTAAGAACAATTCAAGTTGCCATCACAAGAAGGTGAACACATAGGTAGCATGAATAGCTCTTCACTACGATATTGGCCAATAGCCCAAGCATTTCAACACACAACTATATTTTCTTATCTTTATCCAATTATCAAGAATGGTATGTTACACACATTGAGGCACCTCCGTCATGTAAACATGTAGATAATTGCAAATCAAATTAACACACAGCAACAATCAATGCATTCACCAATACGACCTTGCTACACGTTCGTAAGCACCAACAGAGCTCGATTTCTAATAAAAGGGGGTTTTAGCCATACATACCTCAATAAAGCTTTTCCTTACTCTTTTAGAATTTCCGGAACTCTTAGCACCTCAATCTATTGAGTATGAATTACAAATTAAATCGAGAATTAGAGACGAAACTGAAGTTCTAGCTTGGTTCGAGCATATCATCAAACACTAAAGGTGCATTGTGATCTTAGCCCATTTTTGTGAAGAATTTCTATCATTTTATACCCCCAACTTCCTTCTTTTTAGGTTTCTACCTTCCAATATCCTATGGTTTGACATGCATGTAGAGAACATCATTCTTATATTCTTAAATTACTTTTCTACTGGCCCCATGTATCTAAGTGTAGAAATAGGAGCTATGGTTATGAATCTTACCTCTTGGGAATGAAAATTTAGGTGTCTTCACTTGATCTTCTTCAATGTTTTAGCAAGGATCAAGGAGAATTCGATGGGTGACACTTTCCCCTTTGAAACCGTCTCTCTCTCTCTCTAAAAATCTTAGAAAACATGCTTAAAATGAGCTATAATATCGATTATATCAATAGGGAGGTCGGGTTAGAAATTTTAAAATTGGAGCCTCGAGTCAAATATACGGTCGCATTTGCGATCACAGAGTAAACATGCGGTCCGCATAATGCTCCCCAAAAACTAAACACTCTCACTCAGTCTGCGGTAAGAATGCGGTCCGTATTAATGTTCTGCGGTCGCAAAGTGCACTGTAGAACTGACCCTCGCAAAATTCAAAGGAAAACATACGACGACTTTGAGGTTCGCATTTTGATTATGCGACCGCATTTCGACCGCATTTCGACCGCATAACTGACTTCAATTTTAACCAATATTTTGCCTCACTCTGTTGCAGGTATGCGGCCCGCATTTCGATTATGCGACCACATTTTGGACCGTATTTCTTGCATTTTTCTGGAAACTTATTTTCGACTTTTTAATGCATTATTCACTCCAAGCTCCTAACTTTGCACCATGGAATCTGGGTTTTTGAGTAGGGATTTCACGGGGCCTTACAGGCAGTCTTGGCACCACAGAACTTGGCACCATGTGATCGCATTGAAGAAATTGGCCCCCTCTGAAATTTGCACTACGTGATCGCATGGATAGGGATGCGATCGCAGTGTAGGAAAGTTCTACAACAGCTGAAGGGAAAACCTGCAATTTTTTAACACTCAAAAATGCTCCGTTGAGCACCCGAAACACACCCGAGTACCCCGGGACGTCAACCAAACCTACGAACATATCCCATAACCTCATTCAAACTTGTAACAATCCTTAAACCACCTAAAACAACGCCGAAAACACGAATTAATCAAAGATTCAAGCCTAAGAACGTTAAATTCCAACAAAACACGCTTTCGATCAAAAACCTAATCAAACCTTGTCCGAATGACCTGAAAATTTTGCACACACATCCCAAATGACATGACGGAGCTACTGCAACTTCCGAAATTCCATTTCGATCCTCGGATCAAAAACTCACTATCCGACCGGAAACTTCAAATGAGCTACGAGCTTCTGATTGTGATATTACAGTCGAGCGCGGCTGGTTTTTATTGGTCAATGGCTTTTGCTGTGAAAAATACGTAAAATCAAAAGAGGAATCTCGTAAAGCGGACAAATGAGCGTAAAGTTATATCATTTTAATGGTTTACACTTTTGCACCTAAACCAGAAGGAGGAAAGGTATTAAGAGAATTTAGAGTGGAAGGAAAGTCGGATGCGATCATGCCAGCACTAAAGCACCGGATCCCATCAAAACTTCAAAGATAAGCGTGCTTGGGCGAGAGTAGTACTAGGATCTGGGAAGTCCTCGTGTTGCATCCCTTATTTTGACAAAATTTGTATCCTACTTATTTTAATGTATCGGTGGTAGTTCAAAAAAATTCGCAAATGAGTTTAACGGGATGTAAATTATTTTTTTTACGCGAGACAATAATTTTTTTTAAAGAGGATAATTGCGGAAAAGATCAAAATGGCAATACATAAAAAATAGAAAAACATTTAAAATACATTTAAATTGTTAATAACGATTACCAAATACGACCTTACGGGCTTAACACCGTCGCGCTCGACATGTTATTACCTCTTGGACTGGAAAGCAGCAACCGAAATACGTCGAGTTGCGATGTCGCTGTTCCATGCGCCCTAGTTTGATAGGCACGCCGGGGCCTCTGATTGTGATATTATCATCGAGCACGGCTGGATTTTATTGGTCAATGGCTTTACCTGCGAAAAATACGTAAAATCAAAAGAGGAATCGCGTAAAACGGACAAATGAGCATAAATTTAGGTCGTTTTAAGGCTTTACACATTTGCACCTAAAGCGGAAGGAGGAAATGTATTAAGAGAATTTAGAGTTCAGCGAAAATCAGATGCGATCATAACAGCACTAAAGCACCTGATCCAATCCGAACTCCGAAGTTAAGCGTGCTTGGGTGAGAGTAGTACTAGGATGGGTGACTCCCTGGAAAGTCTTGTGTTGCATCCCTCTTTTTGGCAAAATTTGTATCCTACTTCTTTTAATATGTCAGAAGTAGATCAAATAAATTCGCAAATGAGTTTTACGGGTTGTAAACGATGTTTTTTTATGCGAGACAATAATTTTTTTGAAAGAGGATAATTGCGGAAAAGATCAAAAAGGCAATATACAAAAAATAGGAAAACCTTTATAAAACATTTAAATTGTTAATTACGATTACCAACTACGACCTTACGGTCTTAATACCGTCGCGCTCGATATGTCACTACGCCTTGGCCTGGAAGGCGGAATGCGTAAAATGTCGAGTTGCGATGTCGCCGTTCCATGCGGCCTAGTGCGATAGGCACGTCGTGTCCTCTGATTGTGATATTATCGTAAAGCGTGACTAGTTTTTATTGGTCAATGGCTTTGCCTACGAAAAATATGTAAAATCAAAAGAGGAATCGCTTAAAACGGACAAATGAGCGTAAAGTTGTGTCTTTTTAAGGCTTTTCACTTTCGCACCTAAAGAGGAAGAAGAAAAAGTATTAAGAGAATTTAGAGTGCAAAGAAAGTCGAATGCGATCATACCAACACTTACGCATCGGATCCCATTAGAACTCCGAAGCTAAGTGTGCTTGGGCGAGAGTAGTACTAGGATGGGTGACCCCTTGGGAAGTCCTCGTGTTCCATCCCTCTTTTTGGCAAAATTTTTATCCTACTTCTTTTAATATATCAGCGGTAGATCAAATAAATTCGCAAATGAGTTTTACGGGTTGTAAACGATGTTTTTTTTACACGAGACAACAGTTTTTTTTAAAGAGGATAATTGCGGAAAAATTTAAAAAGGCAATATACAAAAAAAGGAAAACATTTAAAAAACATTTAAATTGTTAATAACGATTACCAACTACGACCTTACGGGCTTAACACCGTCGCGCTCGACATGTCACTACGCCTTGGCCTGGAAGGCGGCAATAGTAAAATGTCGAGTTGCGATGTCGTCGTTCCGTGGTTCCTAGTGCGATCGGCACGTTGGTTCCTCTTATTGTGATATTACCGTCGAGCGCGGCTGGTTTTTAATGGTCAATGGCTTTGGCTGTGAAAAATACGTAAAATCAAAAGAGGAATCTCGTAAAGCGAACAAATGAGCGTAAAGTTATATCGTTTTAAGGGTTTACACTTTTGCATCTGAAGCAGAAGGAGGAAAGGTATTAAGAGAATTTAGAGTGAAACGAAAGTCGGATGCGATCATGCCAGCATTAACGCACCGGATCGCATCAAAACTTCGAAGATAAGCGTGCTTGGGCGAGAGTAGTACTAGGATGGGTGACACCCTGGGAAGTCCTCGTGTTGCATCCCTTTTTTTTGACAAAATTTGTATCGTACTTATTTTAATATATCGGCGGTAGTTCAAATAAATTCGCAAATGAGTTTAACGGGTTGTAAATGATGTTTTTTTACGCGAGACAATAATTTTTTTAAAGAGGATAATTGCGGAAAAGATCAAAATGGCAATATACAAAAAAAAGGAAAACATTTAAAATACATTTAAATTGGTAATAACGATTACCAAATAAGACCTTACGGGCTTAACACCGTCGCGCTCGACATGTTATTACGTGTTGGACTGGAAAGCAGCAACCGTAATACGTCGAGTTGCGATGTCGCTGTTCTATACGCCCTAGTTTGATAGGCATGTCGGGGCCTCTTATTGTGATATTATCGTCGAGCACGGCTGGATTTTATTGGTCAATGACTTTACCTGCGAAAAATACGTAAAATCAAAAGAGGAATCGCGTAAAACGGACAAATGAGCATAAAGTTAGGTCGTTTTAAGGCTTTACACATTTGCACCTAAAGCGGAAGGAGGAAAGGTATTAAGAGAATTTAGAGTTCAGCAAAAGTGAGATGCGATCATACACGCACTAAAGCACCTGATCCAATTAGAACTCCGAAGTTAAGCGTGCTTGGGTGAGAGTAGTACTAGGATGGGTGACTCCCTGGAAAGTCTTGTGTTGCATCCCTCTTTTTGGCAAAATTTGTATCCTACTTCTTTTAATATGTCGGAAGTAGATCAAATAAATTCGCAAATGAGTTTTACGGGTTGTAAACGATGTTTTTTTTACGCAAGACAATAATTTTTTCTAAAGAGGATAATTGCGGAAAAGATCAAAAAGGCAATATACAAAAAATAGGAAAACCTTTATAAAACATTTAAATTGTTAATTACAATTACATACTACGACCTTACGGGCTTAACACCGTTGCGCTCGACATGTCACTACGCCTTGGCCTGGAAGGCAGCATTCGTAAAATGTCGAGTTGCGATGTCGCCGTTCCATGCGGCCTAGTGTGATAGGCACGACGTGTCCTCTGATTGTGATATTATCATAGAGCGTGACTAGTTTTTATTGGTCAATGTCTTTGTCTGCGAAAAATATGTAAAATCAAAAGAGGAATCGCGTAAAACGGACAAATGAGCGTAAAGTTATGTCTTTTTAAGGCTTTTCACTTTCGCACCTAAAGCGGAAGGAGAAAAGATATTAAGAGAATTTAGAGTTCAAAGAAAGTCGAATGCGATCATACCAGCACTTACGCACCGGATCCCATCAGAACTCCGAAGCTAAGTGTGCTTGGGCGAGAGTAGTACTAGGATGGGTGACCCCTTGGGAAGTCCTCGTGTTGCATCCCTCTTTTTGGCAAAATTTTTATCCTACTTCTTTTAATATATCAGCGGTAGATCAAATAAATTCGCAAATGATTTTTACGGGTTGTAAACGATATTTTGTTTTACACGAGACAATAGTTTTTTTTAAAGAGGATAATTGCGGAAAAGATCAAAAAGGCAATATACAAAAACTAGGAAGACATTTAAAAAACATTTAAATTGTTAATTACGATTACCAACTACGACCTTACGAGCTTAACACCGTCGCGCTCGACATGTTATTACGTCTTGGCCTAGAAAGCAGCAACCGTAATACGTCGAGTTGCGATGTCACTGTTCCATGCGCCCTAGTTCGATAGGCATGTAGGGCCCTCTGATTGTGATATTATCGTCGAGCACGGCTGGATTTTATTGGTCAATGGCTTTGCCTGCGAAAAATACGTAAAATCAAAAGAGGAATCGCGCAAAACGGACAAATGACCATAAAGTTAGGTCGTTTTAAGGCTTTACACATTTGCACCTAAAGCGGAAAGAGGAAAGGTATTAAGAGAATTTAGAGTTCAGCAAAAGTCAGATGCGATCATACCAGCACTAACGCACCTGATCCCATCAGAACTCCAAAGTTAAGCGTGCTTGGGTGAGATTAGTATTAGGATGGGTGACTCCCTGAAAAGTCTTGTGTTGCATCCCTCTTTGTGGCAAAATTTGTATTCTACTTCTTTTAATATGTCGGCGGTATATCAAATAAATTCGCAAATGAGTTTTACGGGTTGTAAACGATGTTTTTTTTACGCGAGACAATAATTTTTTTTTACAGAGTATAATTGCGGAAAAGATCAAAAAGGCAATGTACAAAAAATAGGAAAACATTTATAAAACATTTAAATTGTTAATTTCGATTACCAACTACGACCTTACGGGCTTAACACCGTCGCGCTCGACATATCACTACGTCTTGGCATGGAAGGCGGCATTCGTAAAATCTTGAGTTGCGATGTCGCCGTTCCATGCGGCCTAGTGCGATAGGCACGTTGTGTCCTCTGATTGTGATATTATTGTCGAGCGCGACTAGTTTTTATTGGTCAATGGCTTTGCCTGCGAAAAATTCGTAAAATCAAAAGAGGAATCGCGTAAAACGGACAAATGAGCGTAAAGTTATGTCTTTTTAAGGCTTTTCACTTTCGCACCTAAAGCTGAAGGAGAAAAAGTATTAAGAGAATTTAGAGTGCAAAGAAAGTCGGATGGGATCATACCAGCACTTATGCACCGGATCCCATCAGAACTCCGAAGCTAAGCGTGCTTGGGCGAGATTAGTACTAGGATGGGTGACCCTCTGGGAAGTCCTCGTGTTGCATCCCTCTTTTTGGCAAAATTTGTGTCATACTTCTTTTAATATATCGGCAGTAGATCAAATAAATTCGCAAATGAGTTTTAGGGGTTGTAAACGATGTTTTTTTTAAGCGAGACAATAATTTTTTTAAAAGAGGACAACTACGGAAATGATCAACGAGGCAATATATAAAAAATTGGAAAAAATTTAAAAAACATTTGAATTTTTAATTACGATTACCAACTACGACCTTACGGGATTAACACCGTCGCGCTCTACATGTCACTACGCCTTGTCCTGGAAGGCGGCAAACGTAAAACGTCGAGTTGCGATGTCGCCGTTCCTTGCATCCTAGTATGATAGGCACGTCGCGCCCTCTGATTGTGATATTATTATCGAGAGCGGCTGGTTTTTATTGGTCAATGGATTTGCCTGCGAAAAATACGTAAAATAAAAAGAGGAATCGCATAAAACGGACAAATGATCGTAAAGTTATGTCATTTTAAGGCTGTACGCTTTTGCACCTAAAGCGGATGGAGGAAAGGTAATAAGAGAATTTAGAGTGCAAGGAAAGTCGGATGCGATTATACCCACACTAACGCACCGGATCCCATCAAAACTCCGAAGTTAAGCGTGTTTGAGCGAGAGTAGTACAAGGGTGGGTGACCCCCTGGGAAGTCTTCGTTTTGCATCCCTCTTTTTGAAAACATTTGTATCCTACTTCTTTTAATATATCGGCGGTAGATCAAATAAATTCGCAAATGAGTTTTACGGGTTGTAAACGATATTTTTTTACGCGAGACAATAATTTTTTTTTAAAGAGGATCATTGCGGAAAAGATCAAAATTGCAATATACAAAAATAGGAAAACTGTTAAAAAACATTTAAATTGCTAATTACGATTAGCAACAACGACCTTACGGCCTTAACACCTTTGCGCTGGACATGTCACTACGCCTTGGCCTGCAAGGCGGAAACCGTAAAACGTCGAGTTGCGATGTCGCCGTTCAATGCGGCCTAGTGCGATAGGCACGTTGGGCCCTTTTATTGTGATATTATCGTCGAGCGCGGCTGGTTTTTATTGGTCAATGGCTTTGCCTGCGAAAATGTCACGACCCAAAATCTATTAAGGGTCGTGGTGGCGCCGGACACCTCTGTCAGGCCAGCCAACTAGATTATCAATTAATTCCTCTTTTAATACCTTTGAAAATCTAAGGGTTTTCCTTTTATTTTTATAAATAAAAGTTCACTACATGAATTCAAATTTAAATAATAACAATTAGTACAAATCCGTCGAAAATCATCCCAGAAGCTCGCTGTCACAAGTACATGATCAACTATCAATAAGGAAAGTAAAATACAACATCTCTCCGAAATACTGTGGATAGGGAATAAATAATAAAATACTAAAAGGAACTACACTGGCTGTGGGTCGTCTCGAACAATGCAGCTGACCTAGTCCCAGAGTTATCCATGCTGCTACGCTCAGCAGGCTTCTAGAGGTGTATATACCTGCTCAACAAAAATTTACAGAAGTATAGTATGAGTACTTAATCAACGTGTACTCAGTGAGTATCCCGCCTAATCCCGAAGGAGTAGAGACGAGATGGCCAACTTTGATATTCTCTAATGGTCCAATAATTGTTCATCCTTGATATATATATTAAACTGTGGATTTATTTTATAAACATGATTTTCAATCCAAATAGAGGAAAAAATAAACATATAATTCTTTCATAGGAAATTTCCAAAATTCCTCTTTATTATCAAAAAATTAATCTTGAGCCAGAGTGAGACAGTAGCAACTTTAATAAGTTCAAGACAACAACATAAACATGCGCAAATCATGCCGAGGTCGACGGCCCGCTCCAACAGATATGTAAATTATGCACTACCGAGGGTCGAGCTGCCCGTACCATAGATGCATCTGTTTAATCTACCGAGGCGTTCGGCTCATTCCATAAATAAGCACATACCCTGCTCACGAATCATTCATGCGATGTAGGTACACATAAGAATACATGCACAATCAGTCAAATAAGAACTTATCGGGGAATATTTATTCAAATAAAACCAATTCTCCTTTAACAATTTAAGAAATGAAGTTTAATCCTTATAGAAATTTACTTACTAATTCGATTTGAGTTAATCAATTCAAGCTACCAATGGGTTCAGAATTAATCCACGTACAACATGCTTTTTGGTCCTAACTACTCGGACAATAGCAAAATAGTAGCTACGCACGGACTCTCGTCACCTCGTGCGTACGTAGCCCCCACAAATAGGAGCACATAATCAATTACTTCACCTATGGGGTAAATTCCCCCTCACAAGATTAGAAAGGAGACTCACCTTGCTCCGAAGACTCAAAACTGGCATTCTACATTCTTTCGAAGGCTTGAACCGAAGCACAATGCGCCAAAACTGGACAATTAACGACAAACTAATGAGAACATGCTCAAATACTTGTTAGAAATTCAATTTACATAGATTCCCAACTCCCTTAGTGAAATGACCAAAATACCCTCGGGCCCACGTGCCCGGATTCCAAAATTTCTCGAAGACGAAGGTTACCCATGACTTTAGGAACTCAAATATGTGATGTTCTCCTAATTCCATACTCAAAATCGTGGCTAAATTCCAAGGACACAATATTTCTAGGTCTTCCTCTAACCCTCAATTTTCTACCAATTCTCATATTAAAATCCATACATAATTAATGTGTTTAACTCATAATAGGTAGAAATAACTTACCTTAACATTAATGACGAAATCCCTCTTTGTAGCTCTCCAAAAATCACCCCCAAGCCATGAGAAATGGGTGAAATCCCCTCCTCGCATTCGCGTAGCAGCTCAGCCTACTCCTCCGCGTTCGCGACATCCTCTTCTCGTTCGCGAAGGCCAAAACCTGAAGTTTCCCATTTTCTTCTTCGCGTTCGCGAGACTTGCTTCGCGTTCGCGAAGAAGGAAACCAAATACCAGCAACCAGCAACAGTTTTTAACCCAAATTCGATTTGTTAACCATCCGAAATCAACCCGGGATCCCAACTAATCATACCAACCAATCCCATAACACCTTACAGACTTGCTCAAAGCCTCAAATCACATCAAACAACGCTAAAACCATGAATCGACCTCCAATCCAAGCTTTATGAACTTGGAACTTTCCAACATCTACTTCCGATGTTTAAACCTGTCAAATCATGTCATATTCGACATTACGGACCTACTCCAACTTTCAGAATCGGATTCTGACCCCGGTATCAAAAAGTCCACTGCCGGTCAAACTTCTCAAAAACCTTTAAATTTCTATCTTTAGCAAAATGGCTTCAAAATGACCTACGGAGCTCCGAATTCACTTCCGATCGCGCTCCCAACTCTAGAATCACCATACGGAGCTACTCCCAGTCTCGGAATCCCAAAAGGACATCAATAATGCTGAAATGCACTCCAAGGAAAACTTAAGAAATTTCTTCCAAAATGCTAACTTCCACAATAGGTGCCAAAATGCTCCCGGGTTATCCAAATCCCAATCCGGGCATATGCCCGAGTCCGAAATCATCATACGAACTTGCTGGAACCTTTAGATCCCGATTCCGAGGTCGTTTACTCAAAATTCCAATCCTAGTTCATTCATTCAACTTTAAGCTTCTCAAATGAGAATTTTCATTTAAATTTAACTCCGATCTTCCTGAATTTAAATTCCGACCATGCGAACAAATCACAATACCTGAAATGAAGCTGTTCATGGCCTCAGACTGTTGAACGACATGCTAGGGCTCAAAACGACCGGTTGGGTCGTTACATTCTCTCCCACTTAAACATAAGTTCGTCCTTGAACGTGCTGAGAACTATATAAAGTAGTCTGAACTTGCTGTTTAACATCTCATGCACCTCCCCATGCTACCACAACATAGCTGAGCACGTTGGATCGATAAATTCTGAAGATATTCCCAATTCCAACTTCTGGAATTCTATGCCAGGCCTGTTTCCAACATACGATCACCGTATCAATCACTATACGCTGTACTCAAACATGACTGCAGAACTCTGCTGAATTCACATTTTGCATCACTTTACTCATAGGACCACAATAACATTTCTGTTCGAGTTAATTGAAATTCCACGAATCCGATGCTCCCATTGCACCTCTTGTCCTACATAGGTCTTACTCTAAATATTACAATTCCGCCATGACTGATGAGATGCCGAAATTCATAAACAACTGCCGAGTCAACCAATTATTGAGTCTATACTTTAGACAAGAAACATTACCACATTCTGAACCTAATAATGACTTTTCCTCCTTAATATACTTGATATAATCAGGTTGCACTGATCTTAAATCCCATAATCTCATCTTATCCAGTACGAACTGCTCGTCAATAAGCCACCCTGAATGCGATCACATGTCTCATATTACGCTACAATGTGCCAATGGGCCACCAATCCGAACACAAAACAGCAGGAAATCAAACTCTGGAAGGAATTACCTAACTCCTGCACTGCTACGGACTCTCGTTAGAAAATAGGAAGCGGGACATTCAAAATTAGCATATAGAAAACTACACTCAACATCACACTATTGCGGCGTGCAACCCGATCCACACAGCATAACCATGGCAGCGTGCCATCTGATCCTCACAATATAACCATGGCAGCGTGCCACCCGATCCTCATAATATAACCATAGTAGCGTGCCACCCGATCCTCACAATATAACTATGGCGGCATGCCGCCCGATCCACCCGTAGAACTCACATAAGGATCTACACATCGAGCTAATTTGCTCATTGTGATAAAATAGCTAATCTATAACAAGAACGCTAAGTGCATAATGCCATCCCTGAGGGGACATATAGCGTGATAAGCTACAAAACTCGAGCACAACTGAGGTGCGATATACAGTCTGAATCTCAAGAGCCATCTTGCTCATAATACGTCATTCCCACGCGGGTCCTCAACACATAAAAAATTCCTCAAGCCGTCTCACAACTCACACGGAACAATGTATCACTTCATGAAATATCTAACAACGAGATGACACCTTGACTACTCCATAAGGAGCGCATTACTGAAATGAACACAATTGGCCTGTCATAGAGCCCATATTCATATTTAAACCCATCCACCGACCTCAAGTCGATCCTGATCACATCAAATTGAGCCAATAACCTTTCAAAGGTCCATACTAATTTCCTTATTCTCATAACACACAAGAACAACCGTCATAACCGGAGCAAACCTTCTCGGTTCATAACCCAATAAATAAGGTGCCCTCCAGGCATAAATTCTCAAAGCAATGATATCAACCAAATTCCTCATACTTGATTTAAACCTTTAGTCAAACAAGTGGCTACATGCCACACTGGTACAATCTTCCCGTGGAACACGTTCCCATAATCTTCCGAAATAAATAACAGGTCCGCACATCTAAACCATCGGACGCACTAATGCTGAAAATTGATCCAGAATCCTTAACCAGGATGCAAAACCTCTTCCACAACACATCGATCTCAGGTGACGCTGAGGGAAAATACAATTTACTCTAATCATTCAACCCCTTCCTTGCTCGTCCGAGCACGTGACATCCTTGTCAACACCAAACTGCAACCTTGATCCTCACTTCACATTTCCATTCCTTTCACCGCACCCAACGTGCCAATATATGATAGGACATGATTTCCATCATAACTCCAAATTCATTAATATTTTCACATTTCATCATATAAGAACCTTGCACTTAACTCACTTCAGGAGAATCATAGCAATACACAGGTAATTTCCCATAACTGTAGAATATGCAAATCTACAATTAGTGTTCCAAGCCACGATAGCCCTTCTGGAATCCGCTTCCACTTAACAAGCCATAATAGAAGAATGCCCTGATAAATCATCAATCACGGCAGCCCGACAGGCCTTACACATACCTCCACAAATCATACACATAACTTAATCTCGCGGACAGAACTGATCACTGGCCCCAATATGCCAATTCAACCATGGCTAATCAATTTAGCTTCTTCCAATTCGTTATTGCCTACCTTAAAAATAAGACTAACTCTATCCAACACATAACATACTCCATCTACACTCGCCCCGAGTGACCTTGAATTACGAGGCCAGGCTGCCTCCATTCCCGCGAACTATTCCGTATCACTCAAATGCTATGCCACAAATAAAAATACCATAGAACATCCTGGGCACCTTCTCATAAGCTGCTACAAAGCTTGATTCTTAACTGTACCTACAAGCTCGACATCATTAGGCACCACACTTTACCTCCTGAATTCACTAGGACCGTTACTGAGAGCCACCCGCTCTGGCTTTGTCCGGAATATGATTCACTCTGTAATTCTTATAACACACGAATACATTCTCGGTGAAGCACTAGGCGAAATCACTTCCTCTGAAACCTGTATCTATACCGGGCATAGATCCTGAACTTTTTTCCAAGTCCGAACGTGAGCCAAGAAAGTTAACCATAGCACATCCTTAATAATTCCTCCGCTCAATTTACTACTTATAGTCTTTTCTCGTAGCTGGATTAATCTATCAATATGCTAATAACCAGAAATCACGCAAGTAGTTAATTCTACAACCCAAACATAGGCGGTGGGACTCTCCCACTTAGCTTGAAGCCATTATTACAAAACTCTGGGGTTCACCAGGATTCTTAATCTTTTATTGACATAACCTTGCGCCATACGTTATCAAAATTCCTTGGCATCTCCCTGTGAATCTCCATCTTTCATATTCTGAGTCATCATCCACATTCGCACGACCGATCTCTTTGTTGAACAACCAATATAATTCTTTGCAGAAGCTTCGCCAACCACGCGACCACTAGTATGCTCACGGGGAATAACCCACCTAGGGGATTCACCTCCCGACATCTTCCCACGCCGCTGCACGGGGTACATTCACGATGACACCAATAGGCCATCCTGAGTCCGAGCTCACCTTCCAGCTGTACAATTCCATTCGCCCCTCACGGAAACCAATTAAATGCGCGACAACATCCTTCCAAATTCAGGGCTATGGTGCACCCTTCTCCATTTCAAGTAGCTCCTTTCCGCCATATTAATCTTCTGCCGCGTAATAGCCCATACTTCACATCATAACCGCAGGCTTCAATCACCAATTATTAAAATCCCCAATACGATCCAAACTCTCTTTAAGGCGCGTAGTCATCCTACTACCAAGCCCATATGCAACCCTCGCCACTCTCTCACTTTGGCGGAACTCATCTCCTTAATCGGTCACTTGACCTTGCTTCTCATACTTGGCTTTCTAGAAATTTTAAACGCCGCCTGGCACTTCCCACATGTCATTCCTTATACTTTGCTACTCAATTGTTGCCTCAAATAAAATCTATATTCGTGGCACTTGAACCCACCATTGCTACTAACTTTAAACCTTTCCAAATGTCATCTTTATCGAGCCGTCAACATTTAGAAATTCTGATTCGATCTTAAACCGCCGCATCATGCGATATCTAACAGTTATACCTCAAATATTATTTCACAATATCATGCCATAAAGGCGAATTGTAGCAGATTATAACACCGACAAACTTAGAAAGTCTAGTTAGGACAACAACACCCTAATGTAGAGGAGAACTCCACCACGCTTGCAATTACCACGTTTCATTACTTCCACCAGTCCATTTTGACCATCCTCAGTTCATTTGACTTTTCCCTGTCGGGAATAAAATACTAAATCCCTTGATTACACACTAAGTAAACCTCCCTTCAATTCATTCACTGCCCGACACGTGGGCAAACGCCCCACCATCACAACAACACTGCAGAATAATTGCTCATAAGCATCATGGCAACCTGTGCCTAGCCTCAGGATTCTTAGAAGTTCTCTTACTGAGCTGAAACAATAGAATATCCTTCCATAATGCGACTACCATAGTCCAATCAACTATACCAGGAAAATCATCCCACACCACATTTGTAGTGCCATTACAATCCTTCAATTTTCAATTTATAACAAGCGCTCGTGTAAGATTGAATAGGAAGAAATCTAAGGAATAAGCATCAAAGGAATCGAACCGCACGAAAAGGAAATCAAAAAGCGAAGTACTCTTAACACCCTTTTAGCCCCAGAGGATAAGTACAGACGTCTCTGTACCGATCCGCGAGACTCTACTAGACATGCTCATGACTCGTGAGACCGAGGGGAACTTAGTGACCTGATACCATGCTGTCACGATCCAAAATCCACTAAGGGTCATGGTGGCGCCGGACACCTCTGTCAGGCCATCCAACTAGATTATCAATTAATTCCGCTTTTAATAATCTTGAAAATCTAAGGTTTTTCTTTCCATTTTCCTAAATAAAAGTTCACTGCTTGAATTCAAATTTAAATAATAACAATTGGTACAAATCCGTTGAAAACCATCCCAGAAACCCGATGTCACAAATACATGAGCAACTATCGATAAGGAAAGTAAAATACAACATTTGTCCGAAATACAGTGGAAAGGAAATAAATAATAAAATGCTGAAAGGAACTATACTGGCTGCGGGTCATCTCGAACAATGCATCTCACCTAGTCCTAGAGTTATCCATGCTGCTACGCTCAGCAGGCTGCTAGAGGTGTATATACCTGTGCAACAAAAATGCACAGAAGTGTAGTATGAGTACGTAATCAACGTGTACTCAGTCAGTATCATGCCTAATACCGAAGGAGTAGAGACGATATGGCCAACTTTGACATTCTCTAATGGTCCAATAATTGTTCATCCTTGATATATATATATTAAACTGTGGATTTATTTCATAAACATGATTTTCAATCCAAATAGAGGAAACAAGTAAACGTATAATTCTTTCATAGGAAATTTTCGAAATTCCTCTTTATTATCAACAAATTAATCTCGAGCCAGGGTGAGACAGTAGCAACTTTAATATGTTCAAGACAATAACACAAACATGCGCAAATCATGCCGAGGTCGACGGCTCGCTCCAACAAAAACGTAAATTGTGCACTGCAGAGGGTCGAGCGGCCCGTACCATAGATGCATCTATTTAATCTGCCTACGCGTTCGGCCCGTTCCATAAATAAACACATACCCTGCTCGCGAATCATGCATGCGACGCAGGTACACATAAGAATACATGCTCAATCAGTCAAATAAGAACTTATCNGAATATTTATTCAAATAAAACCAATTCTCCTTTAACAATTTAAGAAATGAAGTTTAATCCTTTTAGAAATTTACTTACTAATTCAATGTGAGTTAAGCAATTCAAGCTACCAATGGGTTCACAATTAATCCACATACAACATGCTTTTGGGTCCTAACTACCTGGACAATAGCATAATACTAGCTACGCACCGACTCTCGTCACCTTGTGCGTACATAGTCCCCACAAATAGGAGCACATAATCAATTACTTCACGTACGGGGTAAATTCTCCCTCACAAGATTAGAAAGGAGACTCACCTCGCTCCGAAGACTCAAAACTGGCATTCTACATTCTTTCGAAGGCTTTAAGCGATGCACAATGCGCCAAAACTGGCCAATTAACGACAAACTAATGAGAACATGCTCAAATACTAGTTAGAAATTAAATTTACACAGATTCCCAACTCCGCTTAGTGAAATGACCAAAATACCCTCGGGCCTACGTGGCCGGATTCCAAAATTTCTCGAAGGCGAAGGTTACCTATGACCTTAGGAACTAAAATTTATGATGTTCTCCTAATTCCATACTCAAAATCGTGGCTAAATTCCAAGGACACAATATTTCTAGGTCTTCCTCTAACCCTAAATTTTCTACCAATTTTCATACTAAAATCCATACATAATTAATGTATTTAACTCATAATAGGTAGAAATAACCTATGTTAACATTGATGACGAAATCACTCTTTGGAGCTCTCCAAAAATCGCACCCAAGCCATGAGAAATGGGTGAAATGAGCCCAAATCCCAAAATTTTAAACATTCTGCCCATCCCAGGTCCGCACTTCTTCGCGTTCGCGGTCTCCCGCTCGCGTTCGCGAAGGACAGTCACCCAGACCTTCGCGTTCGTGTACAAGGCCTCACATTCGCGTGGTCCAAAGCCAAGCCCACCTTTTCCTTCTACGCGTTCACGATCCCCTCCTCGCGTTCGCGTAGCAGTTCAGCCCGCCCCTCCGCGTTCCCGACTTCCTCTTCGAGTTCGCAAAGGCCAAAACCTGAAGCCTCCTATTTTCTTCTTCGCATTCGCAAGACTTGCTTCGTGTTCGCGAAGAATTAAACCAGATACTAGCAACCAGCAACATTTTTTAACCCAAATTCGATCCGTTAATCATCCGGAATCCACCCGAGGCCCCCGGGACCCCAACAAATCATACCAACCAATCCCATAACACCTTACGGACTTGTTCGAAGCCTCAAATCACATCAAACAATGCTAAAACCATGAATCAACCTCCAATCCAAGCTTTATGAACTTTGAACTTTCTAACTTCTACATCTGATGTTTAAACCTGTCAAATCATGTCCGATTGACCTCAAATTTTGCACACAAGTCACATTCGACATTACGGACCTACTGCAACTTTTGGAATCGAATTCCGAACCCAGTATCAAAAAGTGCACTACCGGTCAAACTTCTCAAACACATCGAGTTGCAATGGCACCCTGGGAAGTCCTCGTGTTGCATTTTTTTTTTTGGCAAAATTTGTATCCTACTTCATTTAATATAACGTCGGTAGATCAAATAAATTTGCAAATGAGTTTTACAGTTGTAAACGATGTTTTTTTTACGCGAGACAATTAATTTTTTTAAAGAGGATAATTGCGGGAAATATAAAAAAGGAAATATACGAAAAATAGGAAAACAGTGGAAAAATATTTAAATTGTTAATTACGATTACCAACTACGACATTACGGGCTTAACACCGTCGTGCTCGACATGTCACCACGCCTTGGCCTGAAAGGCGGCAACCGTAAAACATCGAGTTGCAATGTTGCCGTTTAATGAGACCTAGTGCGATAGGCACGTCAGGCCCTCTGATTGTGATATTATCGTCGAGCGCGGCTGGTTTTTATAGTTCAATGGATTTACTTGCAAAAAATACGTAAAATCAAAAGAGGAATCGCGTAAAACGAAAAAATGAGCGTGAAGTTATGTCGTTTTAAGGCTTTACATTTTTGCACCTAAAGAGGAAGGAGGAAAGGTATTAAGAGAATATAGAGTGAAAGGAATGTCGGATGCGATCATACCAGCACTCACACACCGTATCCTATCAGAACTCTGAAGTTAAGCTCGCTTGGACGAGAGTAGTACTAGGATGGGTGACCCCCTGGGAAGTCCTCGTGTTGCATCCCTCTTTTTGGGAAAATTTGTATCCTACTTCTTTTAATATATCGGCGGCAGATCAAATTCGCAAATGAGTTTTACGGGTTGTAAACGATGTTTTTTTTTACGTGAGACAATGCTTTCTTTTTAAAGAGGATATTTGCGGAAAAGATAAATGTCAATATACAAAAAATAGTAAAACATTTAAATTATTAATTACGATTACCAACTACGACCTTACGGGCTTAACACCGTCGCGCTCGACATGTCACTACGCCTTGCCCTGGAAGGCCACATCCACAAAACGTTGAGTTGCGATGTCGCCGTTCCAAGCGGCCTAGTGCGATAGGCACGTCAGGCCCCCTGATTGTGATATTATCATCGAACCCGGCTTGTTTTTATTGGTCAATGGTTTTGCCTGCGAAAAATACGTGAAATCAAAAGGTGAATCGCATAAAATGGACAAATGAGAGTAATGTTATGCCATTTTAAGGCATTACACTTTCGCACCTAAAGCGAAAAAAGGAAAGGTATTAAGAGAATTTAGAGGCAAGGAATGTCGGATGCGATTATACCAGCACTAACGCACCGGATCCCATCAGAAATCCGAATTTAAGCGTGCTTGGGCGAGAGTAGTACTAGGATAGGTGCCCCCTGGGAAGTCCTCATGTTGCATCCTTCCTTTTGGCAAAATTTGTATCCTACTTCTTTTAATAAAATGGCAGTAGATCAAATAAATTCGCAAATGAGTTTTACGGGTTATAAATGATGTTTTTTTTACGCGAGACAATACATTTCTTTAAAAAGGATAATTGCGAAAAAGATCAAAAAAGCAATATACAAAAAGTAGGAAAACATTTAAAAAAAACATTTAAATTGTTAATGACGATTACCAACTACGACCTTACGGTCTTAACACCGTCGCGCACGACATGTCACTACGCCTTGGCCTGGAAGGCGGCAACCGTAAAACGTCGAGTTGCGATGTCACCGTTCCATGCAGCCTAGTGCGATAGGCACGTCGGATCCTCCGATTGTGATATTATCGTGGAGCGCGGCTGGTTTTTATTGGTAAATGATTTTTCCTGCGAAAGTACATAAAATCAAAAGATGAATCGCCTAAAACGGATAAATGAGCGTAATGTTATATTTTTTTAAGGCTTTACACTTTCGCACCTAAAGCGGAAGGAGGAAAGGTAATAGGAGAATTTAGAGTGCAAGGAATGTCGGATGCGATTATACCAGCACTAAAGCTCCGGATCCCATCAGAACTCCGAAGTCAAGCGTGCTTGGGCGTGAATAGTACTAGGATGGGTGACCCCCTGGGAAGTCCTCCTATTGCATCCCTCTTTTTGGAAAAATTTGTATCCTACTTCTTTTAATAGATCGGCGGTAGATCAAATAAATTCGCAAATGAGTTTTACTGGTTGTAAACGATGTTTTTTTTACGCGAGACAATACTTTTTTTTAAAGCGGATAATTGCAAAAAAGATCAAAAAGGAAATATAAAAAAAATAGGAAAACATTTAAATTATTAATTACGATTACCAACTACGACCTTACGGGCTTAACACCGTCGCGCTCGACATGTCTCTACGCCTTGGCCTGGAAGGCGGCAACCATAAAACATCGAATTGCGATGTCGCCGTTCCATGCGACCTAGTGCGACAGGCACGTCAGGCCCTCTGATTGTGATATTATCGTCGAGCGCGGCTGGTTTTTATTGGTAAATGGCTTTTCCTGCGAAAGTACATAAAATCAAAAGATGAATCGCGTAAAACGGATAAATGAGCGTAATGTTATGTTTTTTTAAGGCTTTACACTTTCGCACCTAAAGCGGAAGGAGGAAAGGTATTAGGAGAATTTAGAGTGCAAGGAATGTCGGATGCGATTATACCAGCATTAACACACTGGATCCCATCAGAACTCCGAAGTTAAGCGTGCTTGGGCGAGAGTAGTACTAGGATGGGTGACCCCCTGGGAAGTCCTCGTGTTGCATCCTTCTTTTTGGCAAAATTTGTATCCAACTTCTTTTAATATAACGGCGGTAGATCGAATTAATTCGCAAATGAGTTTTACGGGTTATAAACGATGTTTTTTTTATGCGAGACAATACTTTTTTTTTTTAAAAGAGGATTGCGGAAAAGATCAAAAGGCAATATACAAAAAATAGGATAACATTTAAATTGTTAATGACGATTACCAACTACAACCTTACAGGCTTAACACCGTCACGCTCGACATGTCTCCACGCTTTGGCCTGGAAGGCGGCAACCGTAAAACGTGGAGTTGCGATGTCGCTGTTCCATGCGACCTAGTGCGATAGGCCCGTTGGACCCTCTTATTGTGATATTATCATCGAGCGTGGCTATTTTTTATTGGTCAATGTCTTTGCCTGCGAAAAATACGTAAAATTAAAAGAGGAATGGTGCAAAACGGATAAATTATCTTAAAGTTATGTCGTTTTAAGGCTTTACACTTTCGCACCTAAAGCAAAAGGAGGAAAGGTATTAAGAGAAATTAGAGTGCAAGGAATGTCGGATGCGATCATACCAGCACTAACACTCCTGATCCCATCAAAACTTTGAAGTCAAGCATCTTTGGGCGTGAGTAGCACTAGGATGGGTGACCCCCTGGGAAGTCCTCCTGTTGCATCCCTCTTTTTGGAAAAATTTGTATCCTACTTCTTTTAATATATCGGCGGTAGATCAAATAAATTCGCAAATGAGTTTTACGGGTTGTAAACGATGTTTTTTTTACGCGAGACAATACTTTTTCTTAAAGCGGATAATTGCAAAAAAGATCAAAAAGGCAATATACAAAAAATAGGAAAACATTTAAATTATTAATTACGATTACCAACTACGACCTTACGGGCTTAACACCGTCGCGCTCGACATGTCACTACGCCTTGGCCTGGAAGGCGGCAACCATAATACATCGAATTGCGATGTCGCCGTTCCATGCGACCTAGTGCGACAGGCACGTCGGACCCTCCGATTGTGATATTATCGTCGAGCGCGGCTGGTTTTTATTGGTCAATGTCTTTGCCTGCGAAAAATAAGTAAAATTAAAAGAGGAATCGCGCAAAACGGATAAATTAGCGTAAAGTTATGTCGTTTTAAGGCTTTACACTTTCGCACCTAAAGCGGAAGGAAGAAAGGTATTAAGAGAATTTAGAGTGCAAGGAATGTCGGATGCGATCATATCAGCGCTAACGCTCCGGATCCCATCAAAACATTGAAGTCAAGCATCCTTGGGCATGAGTAGTACTATGATGGGTGACCCCCCTGGGAAGACCTCCTGTTGCATCCCTCTTTTTGGAAAAATTTGTATCTTACTTCTTTTAATATATCGGTGGTAGACCAAATAAATTCGCAAATGAGTTTTACTGGTTGTAAACGATGTTTTTTTTACGCGAGACAATACTTTTTTTTAAAGCGGATAATTGCAAAAAAGATCAAAAAGGCAATATAAAAAAAATAGGAAAACATTTAAATTATTAATTACGATTACCAAATACGACCTTACGGGCTTAACACCGTCGCGCTCGACATGTCTCTACGCCTTGGCCTGGCAGGCGGCAACCATAAAACATCGAATTGTGATGTTGCCGTTCCATGCGACCTAGTGCGACAGGCACGTCAGGCCCTCTGATTTTGATATTATCGTCTAGCGCGGCTGGTTTTTATTGGTAAATGGCTTTTCCAGCGAAAGTACATAAAATCAAAAGATGAATCGCGTAAAACGGATAAATGAGCGTAATGTTATGTTTTTTTAAGGCTTTACACTTTCGCACCTCAAGCGGAAGGAGGAAAGGTATTAGGAGAATTTAGAGTGCAAGGAATGTCGGATGCGATTATACCAGCACTAACGCACTGGATCCCATCAGAACTTCGAAGTTAAGCGTGCTTGGGCGAGAGTAGTACTAGGATGGGTGACCCCCTTGGAAGTCCTCGTGTTGCATCCTTCTTTTTGGCAAAATTTGTATCCAACTTCTTTTAATATAACGGCGGTAGATCGAATTAATTTACAAATGAGTTTTACAGGTTATAAATGATGTTTTTTTATGCAAGACAATACTTTATTTTTAAAAGAGGATTGCGGAAAAGATCAAAAGGCAATATACAAAAAATAGGATAACATTTAAATTGTTAATGACGATTACCAACTACGACCTTACAGGCGTAACACCGTCACGCTCGACATGTCTCCACGCTTTGGCCTGGAAGGCGGCAACCGTAAAACGTGGAGTTGCGATGTCGCTGTTCCATGCGACCTAGTGCGATAGGCACGTTCGACCCTCTTATTGTGATATTATCATTGAGCGCGGCTATTTTTTATTGGTCAATGTCTTTGCCTGCGAAAAATACGTAAAATTAAAAGAGGAATGGTGCAAAACGGATAAATTAGCTTAAAGTTATGTCGTTTTAAGGCTTTACACTTTCGCACCTAAAGAGGAAGGAGGAAAGGTATTAAGAGAATTTAGAGTGCAAGGAATGTCGGATGCGATCATACCAGCACTAACGCTCCGAATCCCATCAGAACTCCGAAGTCAAGCGTGCTTGGGCGTGAATAGTACTAGGATGGGTGACCCCCTGGGAAGTCCTCCTATTGCATCCCTCTTTTTGGCAAAATTATAATCCTACTTCTTTTAATATATCGGCGGTAGATCAAATAAATTCGCAAATGAGTTTTACGGGTTGTAAACGATGTTTTTTTTATGCGAGACAATAATTTTTTTTTAAAAAGGATAATTTCGGAAAAGATCAAAAAGGAAATATATAAAAAATAGGAGAACATTTAAATTATTAATTACGATTACCAACTACGACCTTATGGGCTTAACACCGTCGTGCTCGACATGTCACTATGCCTTGGCCTGGAAGGCGGCAACCGTAAAACGTCGAGTTGCGATATTGCTGTTCCATGCGGTCTAGTGCGATAGGCAGGTCGGGATGTTTTATGAGTGATAGCCGTGTCTATCGTCGTATTCTAGCCATTGTCGAGAGTTACGCGACTAGTAGTGTTTTCCTGTTGTCTGTTTTGGTAGGATTGATGTGACTTGTGAGCATTCTTGGTTACGAGTTGTGATTTCTATGCTCCGTCGGTGTGGGAGCTGGTCTGTGTTGTAAATTGTAGACGGTATTTATCTCGTGAGAGTCTCTAGATAGGTAGATGTGTGCCCTACTTGTGATTCAGTCCTGAGGGCGGGACCCTCATGATTTCAGGTGGTTTGATATGTTGAGACGGGGCTGTGTACTGCGGTGAGAGTTATATCAATATATGATCCTTGTGAGTTCTTTATATGCTTGCATTCCTTCTTGTTAAATGTCCTGGTAGATTTGCGTTGTAGAATAATTTGTGCTAGTTTGATTTGTTTGTTAGCTCCCTTATGTGTTTTCCCTTCCCATATTCATTCATTTTCGTTTTATGCTTCTTAAGTTTTAGTTTGTGGGGTGTGTACCCATTGGTGTTGGCTGAGATTTGGTTATTCGGGTGTTTTGTTATGTGGTTTTCATGGTTATTGTATCATCGCCAGTGTAGTGGAGGTTTGAAAAGAGTTCGTGTGAAGATGAGGCTTATGGCCGGTACAGATTAGATCTCAGGCAAGTATTGCTATCAGAAATGTTATTGTGGGCCTATGTGTGGTGTGTCATATTATGTGGCTGTACCCCGTGTGTGTTGGCTTGTATTGAAATAGTTGGTTGAGACTGATACCGGATATGGACTTAGAATCGGGTTTTTCTGGAAACAGATGGAAGGCGAGAATTTTGGCTTGAAGGCTTAATGGTATTGCAAGAAAGGTTAAATTTCAGTTGAGATGGCGTCGTCGTGCTTATGTGATTTGGGGTGACGTGGGATCAGCCGCGGGTGTATGTTGTAAGTGCGCACTCAGTGACTTGAGGACTTAGAGGCAAATCTTAGCACGTTCGAGGACGAACGTTGGTTTTAAGATGGGGAGGATGTAACGACCCGATCGGTCATTTTGAGAAATTAAGCTCTGTTAAGTGGCATAAGGTCTGAACCAGCTTCGAAATATGAGTATCGACTTGCGTGCATGGTGGAATTCACCTTGCGGATGGTTTAGAGTCAAATTTAGAGAAGAAACCTTATTTTGGAAGTTAGAACGGTGAAAAGTTGACCGGAATTGGACTTTTGGGTAAACAACCCCGGAATGGGTCGTGGATAATCTCAACAGTTTCGTATGGTGATTTTGGACTTAGGCGCGCGTCCGGATTCAGATTTGGAGGTCCGTTGAGTAAATTGAGGCATTTCGGCGAATGTTGAAATTGGAAAATGAAAAAGTTTAACCCACAGCTGAATTTTGGGATATCGGGGTCGGAATGCGATTCCGAAAGTTGGAAAAGCTCCGTTATGTCATTTTGGACTTGTCTGCAAAATTTGGAGTCATTCCGAGTTGAATTGTTAGGTTTCGGCATGGGTTTTGATATTGATGATTAAGAAGTTCATACACTTTATTTTTGGCTTGATTCGTTGTTTCGATGTTGTGTTATATGATTTGGAATTTCGAGCGAGTCTGTGTTAGGTTATATGACTTGTGTGTGTGATTAGACGGGGTCTCGGGGGCCTCGGGTGTGTTTCAGATACCCAACGGGCAAGTTTTGGAGTTGGAAGAAAATTTGCAGCAACTCTTCTAATATTTTCGCTTCTGCGGTTTAAGCACCGCAGAAGCGGAGCAGCAGAAGTGGTCTTGCTCACCGCAAAAGCAATTTGGGCCTATTCTTCAGAGACCGCAGAAACGGTCTAGTTTCTGCAAAGGCGGAACCGCAGAGGCGGTTCTTGTGACCGCAGAAGCGGAACTTGTTATTCAAGTAAGGAGTCGCACAAGCGGCTCGTGGTCCGCATGTGCGGGACCGCAGAAACGGAAAGCACTGTTCTAAAAATGGGAAAATCCGTGTGTTTATTTCAAAAGTTAGAGAAATCAAAATTTAGCTCGGGAGAAGGCGATTTTGGGTGGATTTTGAAGAGGAGATCACTGGGTAATGTTTCCTTAACCTCATTTAGTTGTTTTCTATCAATATCTAGTTAAATCCACCATTAGAATTCGAATTCAAGGTCAAAATTGGGGAAAATTGGATGAAACTTCTTAGACTTAATTATTGTGTTTTGAGTGGGTATTTGACCTCCGATTTGGGAGATTCTTATATGGTTAGACTCGTGAGAGTACGAGGTTTCTGAAAATGTTAAAAATTTTTGATTCCGAACCGTTGGCCTAAGGGGCATTTTGGTCATTTTACCTAATTTCGCGCTTTAGCTTTGAATTAAATGATAGAATCAGTTACTTGAGATGTTAATTACAATGTGTGATTTAATTGAATAGATTTTGGCCATTTGGAGTCGAGAACTCGTGGCAAGAACGTGGTTGCTAGTTGGTTTTAGCCGGTTTAAGGTAAGTATCTTGCCTAACCTTGTGTGGGGGACTTCCGCTTAGGATTTGAGTCTTCTCTGTTGATTGTATTCCGTGCACACGAGGTGACGAGTGGGTGCTCGAATTTATTTGTGGTAAATTGTCCCTTTTAGGCTCTAAGACCCTTGTAATCACCGAGTATGAAGATGTTATTGATACGATTGAGTTCCCCGTTATTAGTTTCACTTCTACATGTCTTACTTGGAATTTATTTGCTCTTCTTGAATTATTCTTGTTGCCTAATTGACTTTTACATGTTTAACTGAAGGCAACTACCCTTCTATAGTCATATTATCCGTCCTAACTACTCACCTTTATTTGGAAATCATAAATGTTTTATCTCATGCAATTAATTGGTCTTAATTGGAAAGAAGTTAGATATCTTATGATTAGTTCACATTTCCTCAATTGAAATTATTTGACTCATGTTAACTTCCTTATTGTTTGGATACTCCCTGATTGTAAGTTCATCTGTGACTTCGTGCAAATATACTACTTGTCCAACTGTTGTGGTTACCGGTGTAGCTATTACACATTTATTATGTCTTGTTATTTGTGGAGGTTATCGTGCTTCTTAGTTTTGCATCACCCTTCTTATGTACTGTTGGTTCCCTTGCCGGGACGTTATTGTTTCTATTGTTGGTTCCCTTGCTGGAGCGTTATTATTTCTATTATTGATTCCCTTGCAAAGATGTTGTTGTTTCTATTGTGGATTCCCTTGCCGGGATGTTGTTGTTCTATTATTTGGGTGAGGAAGAGTGATAAGGCACGAAGGGTGATACTGTGCACATGTACATTTTTGTTGATTGGGATGTAATGCGGGATACCAAGAGATCCCTAGCACATATATTGAGGATACCAATAGATCCTCGGGATACCAAGAGATCCCCCGTACTTATATTGAGGATACCAAGAGATCCTCGGGATACGAAGAGATCCCCAGCACTTATGTTGAGGATACCAAGAGATCCTCGGGATACCAAGAGATCCCCAGCACTTATATTGACAATACCAAGTGATCCTCGGGATACCAAGAGATCCCAGAACATATATTGAGGATACCAAGAGATCCCTAGTACATATATTGAGGATACCAAGAGATCCTCGGGATACCAAGAGATTCCCAGCACATATATTGAGGATACCAAGAGATCCCTAATACACATATTGAGGATACCAAGAGATCCTCGGGATACCAAGAGATCCCTAGAACACATATTTATGTTTGGGACTACAGGACGATATCCTGGGAGATCCCATGTTAAACTCATTTTGTTCCGAGCTGATGTCTTTGTTTATTCTATCTGTGTGCTAACATTTCGGGTGCTTGTCGTTCCATCTCTTATACTTACTAGTTGGTGGAGTTCTTGTTAAACACACTTGCACAAGCATACACGTAGTTGGACTCTCCCCATTAGAGGTGAATACCTTCCGATTTCGCTAAGGGTGGAGATACACCATCGTTATCCATTATGTATGTGAGAGTGGCCCTAGTTATCCAGTTAGTTGTCAGCATGATCGTGAGATTGATGGGGCACAAGATGCCAGATGTTAGATTTCAGATGCTGGGCATTCGTGAATTATGATTCGTCTGAGACTTGGTGAAATTGTAGTAAGAGCTGAATAAGACCTTATGTGAACATCATTGGGGGATATGGATTATTGACTGGCGGCCCTTGCTGTGTCTTGATCTTAGGATTTGTATTGTGATTCTGCCATCATTTTGTATCATCATTTATTATATTCTCGTGGCTACTGTTGCCCTTACCTTTATTGTTATCTGTAGCATTTTTTGAATATCTATGTAGACTTTACATATTTATATATCATTTCCTTATCTACCATGATTATACTGTTTATTTCACCGGTAGGTGCCTTGACTGTTCCTCGTCACTACCCTACCGAGGTTAGTCTTGGTACTTACTGGACACCGTTGTGGTGTGCTCATGCTACTCTTGTGCACACTTTTGTTGTGCAGGTACAGGTACTCCCATTCAGTTCTATCAGCCTTGCAAGGAGGCATATCGGTAGAGACTTCGAGGTATATCTGCTACGTTCGCAGACCGAGGAGTCCCTTTCCAGCTTTCTGTAATAAGTATAGTTCTTTCAGTATTTCTCCTTTGTATAGACATTATTGAGTCAGAGCCACTTATGTATCCCTTAGCTTGTGATTTGTGAGATTCCGGGTTTTGGGAATATTTGTTAGCTTCGAGACTTGTTGTATGTGCCAGGCAGCACCTTAAACACTGATTTATTTCACAAGTTCAGTTTAATTACTTTCTTCCGCAAATAAGTTTATCTTCGGCATTATTAGTCTTACCTAGTCATAGGGACAAGGTGCCATCACGACATGTTCATGGAGGGTGAACTGGGGTCGTGATAGAAAAATACGTAAAATCAAAAGAGGAATCGCGTAAAATGGACAAATGAGCGTAATGTTATGTCGTTTTAAGTCTTTACACTTTTGCACGTAAAGCAGAAGGAGGTATTAAGAGAATTTAGAATGCAAGAAATGTCGGATGCGATAATACCATCACTAACGCACTGGATCCCATCAGAACTCCAAAGCTAAGCGTGCTTGGGCTAGAGTAGTACTAGGATGCGTGACCCCCTGGGAAGTCCTCGTGTTTAATCCCTCTTTTTGGCAAAATTTGTATCCTACTTCTTTTAATATATCGGCGGTAGATCAAGTAAATTCACAAATGAGTTTTACGGGTTGTAAACGATATTTTTCTTAAAGAGGATAGTTGCGGAAAAGATCAAAAAGGAAATATACAAATAATAGGAAATCATTTAAAAAACATTTAAATTGTTAAATGTGATTACCAACTACGACCTTACTGGCTTAACATCGTCGCGCTCAACATGTCACTACGCCTTGGCATGGAAGGAGGCAACCGTAAAACGTCGAGTTGCGATGTCGCTGTTCCATGCGGCCTAGTGCGATAGGCACATTGGGCCCTCTGATTGTGATATTATCGTCGAGCGCGCCTGGTTTTTATTGCTCAATGGCTTTGCCTACGAAAAATACGTAAAATCAAAAGAGGAATCGCCTAAAACAGACAAATCAACATAAAGTTATGCCGTTTTAAGGCTTTACACTTTCGCACCTAAAGTGGAAGGAGGAAATGTATTAAGAGAATATAGAGTGCAAGGAATGTTGGATGCGATCATACCATCACTAATGCACCAGATCCCATCAAAACTCCGAAGTTAAGCTCGCTTGGGCGAGAGTAGTACTAGGATGGGAGACCCCCTGGGAAGTCCTCATGTTGCATCCCTCTTTTTGGAAAAATATGTATCCTACTTCTTTTAATATATCGGCGGTAGATCAAATATATTTGCAAATGAGTTTTATGGGTTGTAAACGATGTTTTCTTTACGTTAGACAATAATTTTTTCTTTTAAAGAGGATAATTGCAGAAAAGATCAAAAAGGCAATGTACAAAAATAGGAAAATATTTAAAAAACATTTAAATTGTTAATTATGATTACCAACTACTACCTTACGGGCTTAATACCGTCGCGCTCGACATGGCACTACGCCTTGTCCTAGAAGGCGGCAACCGTAAAACGTCGAGTTGTGATGTCGCTGTTCTATGTGGCCTACTGTGATAGGCACGTTGGGCCCTCTAATTGTGATATTATCGTCGAGCGCGGTTGGTTTTTATTGGTCAATGGCTTTGACTACAAAAAATAAGTAAAATCAAAAGAGGAATAGCGTAAAACAAACAAATGAGCATAAAGTTATGCCGTTTTAAGGATTTACACTTTTGCACCTAAAGCGGAAGGAGGAATGGTATTAAGAGAATATAGAGTGCAAGGAATATTGGATGCGATCATACCGGCACCAACGCACCGGATCCCATCAGAACTCCGAAGTTAAGCTCGCTTGGTCTAGAGTAGTACAAGGATGGGTGACTGTCGACGCCCCCCTTTTTCTAAATGCGAAATCAGGTTTACGACATTATGGACAAAACAACTCTCGTTCCCTTTTGAGGAATCGGTTTATGGAATTTGAAGAGTCGCCACCTAATGATTATATTGCATTAGGACACTTTTTGAAAAAAAGAAGATTTTTGAAAGAAAAACCAGAGTTCAGGTAAGGGCTTGAGATTATATCGAGGGGAAGGTGTTAGGCACCCCTCAAGATCTTAGTTTTGGCTTAAGAAGAGTAGAAAGAAACACATAAAACTTGCATATAGTAGTTAGAGACAAAATTTAATATTTTAGAAAAGGAAGGGAAAGGACATAAGTAAATTTAAAACATAGGGATTAATAGAAGCATAAATTTAAAAAAAAACATTATACAAGTAAAGAAAAAGGGGAAAGAGGTCCTAGGTTTAAATAAAATATGGATCACATCGGTACAATACCCAGCAATCACTCCTCAAAGAGGGGTCGCCCGAGGTATTAAACGCGATTAGTCTCGTTTACTTATTGCATGCTAATACCCGTCCCAACCTATCAGTCCTGGGGTATTAGGACTTCTAATCCGAAAGGGGAAGAAAGGGGTAGAGGCATATATGGGGTTTTAAAATGAAAAAATGCTAGTAGTGACAACCAAAACAAATAGCAAATAAGGGGACTAACAAACAAACATGCAAGGCTAACATAAAACCCCGTAAGTCATATAGCATATAGTTTAGCATGCCGTTTACATACTGGTTTGGTCTTTAAATTAAACTTAAGCGGCTGACGGACTAGTTTAACACATAGAATTAGATAAAAAGTCTGCATTAGGCAATTCGGATCCAACTGTCAGAGATTAAAGTATTTTTAACAAGTTATTCAGAAAACACCGATTTCAGACAGAAGCCAAATGCATAAGAATTTAAATAGGAAGTTGAAAATCGCAAAAGTTTAGGAATGACTTTGGAATCTGCAGATTTGTTTGAGTGAAAATGCAGGAGAGTTAAAAATGCTGAACACCTTAAAAGAAAGAGTGAATTAAAGGACTTTTTGAAAGATAGCTTCAAGAGATGAGCAGAAAATTTACAAGAATTGCTTCAGACAGATTTGCAGAAATTTTAAAAGCCTTGCACGCTCATAAGAGTTTTATATTGAAAACGCGACACTGAAACGTTAAAACTAGTTACCCACTTATTATTACTCAAACAGATTAAGCGAGACAGACTTTGTTCTAGATTTTAGAACTTATTACAGAATGGGTAAATGGATGGCAGGTTTGGTTATCCAATAGTTTTGCCTAACGCGTATGCATTTCCTATAGACATGGTTTCTATATGCGACTTCTTACATGAATATTAAGTCCTATAGACAGGGTTTCTAATGATTTGCAAGATGATAAAGCATTAAACCCTATAGGTTGATTTTCTATGTCCTGATTAAAGAAACATTATTGTGATTAAACTGGTTACGAAATGAATATTAACCTATAGTTTGCCTAGTGTTTAAGCATTTCCTATAGGCATGATTTCTATATGCAATTCGTTGTTTGAATATTAGATCCTATAGATAGGATATCTATTGATTTGCGGCATGGTTGAACATTAAATCCTATAGACATGATTTCTAAATGATTGAAAAGAATGCAAAAGACTATAGACATGATCTCTAGGTGACTTAAAGCGTTGGACCTATAGGCATGATATCTAAATTATTGAATAACAACATTGGTCCTATGGGAATGGTGTCTACACCTTTAGCAAGAAAGTAAACCCCTCCCACACCCTTCACTAATATTTTCTGAGTTCTTTTTACAAGGTTATTACAGAATCAGAAGAAAGAAAGAAAACAATTAAAAATACATCACAACCTACAGCTAGATCCAAGCAGCATAATTAAATCTCAATTCCAATAGCATGTGTTTCACCAAATCCAGATTCCAGGTTCCAAGGCCCTCTCTTACTCAGTGTATCAAAGTTCCAAGGAGCCTCCAGGACCCCAGGCAATGCTTACACTCTGAAAAATAAATATTGTAACCGAATGGTGCAAGTGTGGAATTACCAGCCCTCAGGCATCCAAGTTCAGAGGGACCCTCAGGCATCCAAGTTCAGAGGGAACTCTAGGGTCCTAAAGCATGGCTTACCAAAGGGGGTTAGAACTTAGGAAACTAGGAAGGAGTGCAAAGTTAGAGAGGAACCATAGCAGAGGGTGGTCATGCCCAGCCATGGCATAGGCTGGCACACCCCTGATCCCCTACTTAGGTCAAACAAATAGGAGCAGACTCTAGGGAGTCAAACTTAGGGTCTGAGTGGTGATTAGGACACTACCAGGCCCAAGTTAAAGCTCAACACATAAAGGGGAGATGGAATGGGAAAGCATTTGAGTAGAGACTCAGGAGAGTCTGGTTCTAGATCATGGATAGTAATATAAGATGCTGCCATGATTCAGAATAGTACTAACATGCAAAAAGGGAATAGAGGGAAGGGATTTGCATGAAAACATATTAAAGAGAGACAGGAGAGCATAGCAGACTGAAGGTGCAAATCATAAAGAAAGGGCATAAGAGACTTGAATGTAATTACATAGTATAGGAAGAATAAATAAACACACATTGAAAGAGGTGTAGAAGAGGAAAAGTAAACATATAATAGGAGGGTGTTATTTAAATTAGAAATAAATACCAGTTTTCAGTTCTAGTACAGTAGAGAAAACAACAGCAAATAAATAGCCAAAAAGAATTAACAAGAGCAACTCAAATTTCAGCAATCACTTGGGAATTCAGAGGAACTCCAGAAATATTCAGACAGTAGCAGAGAAAGGAGCGGAATAATCGGCAGTATTAGAGAAGATAGAGAGTAATAGTATAGAGAGTATTGTATATTTCAAAGACAGAGATGTCTGTGTCGAGTGTGTGTAATTCTTCTGAAGTGTGAAGTGTATATCTTAGAGGTGCAGAAAGAACTCTCTTTTTTACAGTGCAGAAACGAGTAAACCAAAAGGTAAGGAAATAAAATTTCAGTCAATCAAAGAGGATCTCCCTTAGTCGAAGGGATTTTATTTCAAACGGGGATAAGTAATTAAGGAAAGGAAAGTAATGAAAACCTTTTCAGAGTAGCATAATAGGGGTAAGTTCATATAGTATATTTAAGGTAAGACGCCTATAGTACACGCTTTTGAGAGAATAAGGAAAATACAGTACTCAAACAGCCAGAAATTTAAAAGCCTTTGAACGAACTTAGTCATGAAAAAGGGAAAAGAGGTTAAGTTGTAAAAATCAGTAGCAAAAATCAATCAAGCCTTAGTAAAAGGAGATTGAAAATAAATCACAAGCTTAAGAATCAATTCAGAAGAAAAAAAACCTCGTATATAAGCATGCCGGTATTAAACAAAAGAGACGGTCATAAGAGGTTTTAATTCATAAATAGGAAATTCCAAATTGATTGTAAACTCTGCATGAGTTCGAGAGCCCAGGGTCTTTTAGAGCAGAACCCTAGAGTCAAACTTGCAAAGACCCAAAGCCTAGGGTTTTAATCCGAGTATGATATAGAGAGGAGAAGGCATGCCATTGAAATAGACTCAGAGGTCTTTTTCAGAGCCTCATGAGCAAAGACACAGACACAGTAGTAGGTTTGAAGCAATAGAATGCAAAAGCATAAGAACATGTTTAAAAGAAGACTCGGAACTTAAGCAAGTTTTAGAAGAGAAAAGAGGTGATGTATAAACTTAGGAAACAATAGATGAAGCTTGTTTAGGAAGAACTCGGTAAAGTTAGGTAAAGCAAGCAAACATATAGAACCTAGTAGGAGACACATACAGTAGAAATCATGTAGGAAAATATAGAAGAGATAATCATGCGAGCTTAGTCTAAAGGCACAGTAAAATGCAAAGCATAGAAGGATCATGCTTAAATAGAAAGAAAAGCAGAAGATCAAGTACATGCGTAGTAGAGAAGAAAACATACGAGATAAGCACAGAAAAATGCACAAAGAGAAAAGAGAAGAAAGAATCAGAAAGTCTCCACAAACCCTACTTGAAAATCAAATGATTTTAAAAAGAAAATTGGGGAAAATGCTTAAAATGTCGAATATAGCACAGATATAGCATAGATCTAATAAAACAACTAGAGAAAAAACCTCGAATAGCTTTAGGTTCTCAATGAAACCCTAGAATGAGAAGGCTTGGAAGAGAATCCAGTATGGAGTCAGAGATGGCCATAGCTAGGCTCCTAAAGCTCGAATATGTCGGAACAGGGCCGGAGAGGCCATAGCACTATAGATCTGTAGAGGATCTGTATGGATGCCATCGAGGTCAGACCTTGAAATCTTGAACACCCATGGTTTGGGGGTGAAGGAAGGTGAGCACAGATCGTCCATGGCCTGAGAAGCCATGGACTCCGGTGAGATAATGGTCGGAGAAGACGAAGGAGGCGATTAGGGTTTTGAGTGCTTGAGAGAATTTTAAGAGAGAAGAGAATTTCGGGGCGGCTCTGTAAGAGAAATGGGGATTAGGGTTGGGGATAGGTAGAATTAAAAAAGGAAAGAGTGGATGAGGGTCGTTGATTAAAATAATTAACGACCAGGATTTAAAATTGGGAAGCGGGCGGGTTAGATCAAATGGGTTTGGGGCGGGTTGAAATTGAAATTGGGTCATCAATTAAGGGGTTTAAATTAAGGCTAAGATTGCAAAGAAATAGGGCCAAGCTCTAAATAGCCACTTTTTCCCATTTTATTTAATAAAAATAGCTAAAAATAATTTAAAAGTAAATTTAAAACACTGAACTGATTAATAATATATAAAAAATAATCTAAAACTATTAGGAATAATTTTATAATTATAAAACACGGTTAATTATAAAATAGGCTATAATTGCAATTTTATGCAATTAAGCTTTAGAAATTCTAGATAAATTTGTAAAAATGTGTAAAAATTATATTAATTATATTTTGTAACAAATATGAGAATAAAATATGTTATTCACCGAAAACTAATAATTTTGGAAATAATTTTGGATTTTGCACTGTTAAAAATAGACAATAAATTAATTCTAAAAACCCCTAAAAAAATTGAGGAAAAATACCAAAACTTTTGGGCATGCTTATATATGCATACATATACTATTTTGAAAGTATTTGAGCATATATAGAGAAAATATATAGGGAAAAATTGGGTATCAACAACTGGCCCTCTTTACCCTGGAAGGATGAAAGAGTTGTCGGGTAAAGACAAAATGGCCAATTTTGACCCGAATCGGCAATTGAAAAGGAACTTTGACCGCGCTCTGGCTTCTAAGCTGCCTACATATCACTGGTTTTATAGGAATCAGGCCACATGTAGTTCAGGAACCATTTACGGAACATGCCGTTGGAGATTCGAAAGGACAGACGCGAGGTTTTTGGAGAGACAAGAGGTACTTGGGCAGCCAATCGACTGCAAGAATCGTTGCAGGATCGTTCCTGATGAGACATCCGTTTCTAGCCAGTGTACCTGCAAGTGAACAATATAGGTGCATATCGCGCATAAAATTAAACGTGATGCAAGTTCCCGTTGGACTATGAATGTTGTCCTTGGATGGTTAGGATGACGTCCTCGGACCATGATGTCCTGGGCTATGAAGCGCAAAATTAAAGGATTCGCAGGCTATGAGATGACGTTCTCAGGCTATGATAATGGCGCCTCCGAACCATGATGCCTTTGAATAATGATGTGCAAGATATAAAGTGAGGTCCTCGGGCCATGGCATGGTGTTCTAGGGCTATGAAGATGATGCTTCTGAACGTTGACGCCTTTGGACAATTTGGCGATATTTCATCCCATGTGATGCAAAATTTGGCGGTATTTCAGCCGATGCAAAAGCGTAAGTGGCGATATTCCAGCCGACGGAAATTTAAATAACATAGGCGATGTTTCAGCCGATGTGAAAAAATAAAAAATGGCGATGTTTCAGCTGATGGAAATTTAAATAACACAGGCCATGTTTTAGCCGATGCAAAAGCGTAAATGGCGATATTTTAACCGACGGAAATTTAAATAACACAGGCGATGTTTCAGCCGATGTGAAAATAAAAATGGCGATGTTTCAGCCAACAGAAGATTTAAATAAAGTTTAGCGATATTTCAGCCGATTGCTTGATGTAATTAAAAGTGGCGATATTTCAGCCATGCAAGAAAGATAATGTGGCATTATTTCAGCCATGCAAGATGGAGGTAGAGCTTAACCTCGAAAGGCAGAAAGGTAGCCTTATCAATGCAGGGAAATGCAAATGGAGACAACGCTTAGTCTCGAAAGGCAGAAAGGTAGCCTTATGCAATGCAAGAATGCACATGGAGACGACGCTTAGTCTCAGAAGGCACAAAGTTAGCCTTATGCAAGGAAGGAAATGCAGATGGAGACAACGCTTAGTCTCGGAAGGCAGAAAGGTAGCCTTATGCAATGCAAGGAGTGCAGATGGAGACAAGGCTTAGTCTCGAAAGGCAGAAAGGTAGACTTATGCAATGCAAGGAAATACAGATGGATACAACGCTTAGTCTCGGAAGGCAGAAAGGTAGCCTTGTGCAATGCAAGGAATGCAGATGGTAATAAAAGATTCTTAGCTGATTGCTGGTAATTGATTGTGATATTGCGTCTGCTGGGGAATATTGCGTGCGGATAGCAAATGCGAATAGGCGCGGCGGTCCAATGTAATTATGTAATATATTTGTGACTCGGGCGCCTGCATCCAAAGAGAATCATGAGTTTGCAAAGGGGAAAGGTTAGTTTGTTTTCCCGTGGCTTCTGTCATTGTGTGTATCATTGGGGTAGCGTTGCTGAACAACAAATGTCATAATTTTGCGTGATTTAACAAATATAAAGTAAGTAGAAAAAAATAGTTATGTTTGAATGAACCAACGACTGCAACGTGGTTCAAAGCATCGCAACCTCTCTTGCTTCAGAATTTTGAGGGACCTCCTCAAAATTCTGCCCCTGTTTACTGGGTTGGCACTTCTGATGGCTACATTGAAGAAATGCAAAAATCAACTTCGGAATTTTGAGGGTTCTTCTTAAAATTCTGCCCCAGTCCACTGAGGTGACATCCTTAGCGATAAGTGGCTGAAGGCTGACTTCGGAATTTTGAGGGTCCTCCTCAAAATTCTGCCCCAGTTCCAATAATAGGGGGAAAATGAAGATTTCTATTCAATTATGACCGAACCCATAGGGCTGCCTACGTATCCCCTCTTAAACGGGAATCAGGTCAGGCGTAGTTCAAATCACATTATAGAAAAAAAATCATAGATGGTCACACATAGTATTGTTTCACCGCATCTGAATTGATTGGATTTAGCCAAACCTCTCCATCCATTTCTGCACGAATAAGGGCTCCTCCAGTTAGAACCCGCTGAACCATGTAAGGACCTTGCCAGATGGGAGAGAATTTCCCCTTGGCTTCATCTTGATGTGGGAATATTTTCTTCAACACCAGCTGCCCCGGTGTAAATTTTCTTGGGTTAACTCTTTTGTTGAAGGTTCCGAACATTATATTCTGATACAACTAACCGTGGAAGACTACATTCATTCTTTTCCCATCTATAAGGGCTAACTGCTCGTATCGACCTTTTATCCATTCTGCGTCATCAAACTCTGCTTCTTGTATGATTCTCAAGGAGGGTATTTCCACCTCGGCTGGGATGACCGCTTTTGTACCATAAATCAACATGTTGGGAGTTGCTCCGGTCGATGTGCGGACCGTGGTGCTGTATCCTAGCAAAGGAAATGCTAACTTCTCACGCCATTGTTTGTGGCTTTCGACCATCTTCCCTAATATCTTGTTGATATTCTTGTTGGCTGCCTCCAAAACTCCATTCATCTGAGGCCTGTAGGTTGTAAAGTTCTTGTGTTTGATCTTGAGTGCCTCTCACATTGCTTTCATTTGGTTCTGGAATCCCGAATCAACCAACAATATGATCACGAACGAAATCTGCCACAAATTTCTTAGTTACTGCCTTGTACGACGCTGCTTCAACCCATTTAGTAAAGTAATCAATTGCCAGCAGGATAAATCTATGCCCGTTTGATGAGGTCCGACGACATCCATCCCCCAGGCGGCAAATGGCCATGGTAAGCTTGTTGCAGTAAGCTCGTTTAGAGGCACCTTTATCATGTCTGCATGTATCTGACAGCGATGGAATTTGCGAACATATTTGATACAGTCTGTTTCCATAGTCATCAGAAAATACCCTGCTCGTGGTGTCTTCTTTGCTAAGACAAAACAATTCATGTGTGGTCCGTACGTCCCCGCGTGCACTTTGTCCAATGGTCTGGATTCTTCTCTTGCTTCGACACACCTTAGAAAGCACAAATCGGGAGTCCTCCTATACAGGATTCCTCCGTTGTGAAAGAAGTTGTTAGATAACCTCCGAAGTGTGCGCTTTTGAGTAGCGTTGGCAAGTTCTGGATACTTTCCTATTGTCAAGTACTCTTCGATGTCGTGGAATCATGGTTTTCCGTCCGCTTCTTCCTCAATGTGAGCACAATAAGCTGGCTGATCATAAATCTTCACTGGGATGGGATAAATGAAATTCGTATCTGGATGCTGGATCATTGATGATAAAGTGGCTAGTGCATCAACGAAATCATTCTGGACCCTGGGGACATTCTGAAATTCTGTCTTTGTGAATCTTTTCCTTAACTCCTGTATGTGATGCAAATAGGGAAGTATTTTGGAGTTTTTGGTTGCCCATTCTTCTCAAACTTGATGTGTGAGAAGGTCTGAGTCCCCGATAACTAGCAACTCTTGAATGTTCATGTCAATGGCCATCTTGAGTCCTAGGGTGCAAGCTTCATATTCGGCCATATTATTTGTGTAAGGGAATCTTAGCTTGGCGGATACCGGGTAATGCTGGCCGGTTTCTGATACCAGGACTGCTCCTATGCCAAATCCTTTGAAATTTGCGGCTCCATAAAAAAACAACCTCCAATCATCGTAGGATTCTGCAACATCTTCTCCTACGAAGGACACTTCTTCATCGGGAAAATACGTTTTTAGGGGTTCGTATTCTCCGCCAACAGGATTCTCGGCAAGGCGATCTACTATGGCCTGGCCCCTAACTTCTTTCTGAGGCACGTAAATAATGTCGAATTCACTTAACAATATTTGCCACTTGGAGAGTTTGCTGGTGGGCATGGGCTTCTGGAAGATATACTTCAACGGGTCCATCCTGGATGTGAGATAAGTAGTGTAGGCACAGAAATAATGCCTCAATTTCTGGGCTACCCAAGTCAGAGCACAACAAGTGCGTTCTAATAAGGAATACCGGGCCTCGTACGGGGTAAATTTCTTACTGAGATAGTAGATGGCCTGCTCCTTTCTTCCTGTCTCATCCTGTTGTCCCAGAACACAACCAAATGCTCCCTCCAAAACTACGAGATAAAGCAATAAGGGCCTTCCTGGCTCGGGTGGAACAAACACTGGTGGCATTGATAGGTATTCCTTGATTCTGTCGAAGGCTTTTTGACAATCGTCGGTCCATCTAGTAGAAGCATCTTTCTTTAACATTTTAAAGATGGGTTCACAAATGACTGTGGACTGAGCTATGAACCGGCTGATATAGTTGAGTCTTCCCAAGAAACTCATCACGTCCTTCTTGTTCTTTGGCGGTGGCAATTCTTGGATGGCTTTGATCTTTGATGGGTCCAATTCTATTCCTCGACGACTCACGATGAAACCCAGCAGTTTTCCGGCAGGAACCCCGAATGCACACTTGGCGGGATTCAGTTTCAGATTGTACCTTCTCAGTCTGTTGAAGAATTTCCTTAGATCTTCCATATGATCAGCGGCTTTCTTGGATTTGATGATGACATCATCCACATACACCTCGATCTCCTTGTGCATCATGTCATGAAAGATAGTAGTCATGGCTCTCAGGTAGGTGGCGCCAGCATTATTTAATCTGAATGGCATCATTTTGTAGCAATACATTCCCCATGGCATGATGAAATCCGTTTTCTCTGCATCCTCCTCATCCATCCATATCTGATGATACCCGACAAAACAATCAACAAAGGACTGCAACTCGTGCTTGGCGCAGTTGTCGATAAGGATGTGTATGTTTGGCAAAGGGAAGTCATCTTTGGGACTGGCCCGATTGAGATCCGGTTGTTGACATAGATTCAGACATTCCCGTCATTCTTTGGTGCTGGCACAATGTTGGCTAACCATGTTAGATATTCCACTACCCTGAGAACTTTTGCTTTGACTTTCTTAGTAACCTCTTCTTTGATTTTCAAACTCATGTCGGGTTTAAATTTCCTGAGCTTCTGTTTTACTGGCGGGCATGTCGGGTTTGATGGCAGTCTGTGAGCTACAATGGACGTGCTGAGGCCAGTCATATCATCATATGACCAGGCAAATATGTCCTCATACTCCCTCAAAAATTTCGTATATTTCTCCTTCTCTGATAGGGACAAGTGAACACTGATGCGGGTTTCCTTGACATTATATGTATCTCCCAAATTAATGACCTTAGTTTCTTCCAGGTTGGACTTAGGTCTATTCTCAAAATTCTCGACTTCTCTGACGACCTCTTCGGGTATCTCATCTTCTTCTGAGTCTACATCCTTTTGTTGCATTGTTTCATTGCAAGTCACAGTCGTTGGTTCATCGTCAAGATAAGTAATAGTAATGCTGTATAAAAATGATAGAGAAAATAATAAACAAGATATATATGATAAACTGAAATGCTTTGATTAAATCCATAATAGTTTGAAACATCGGAGCTCTTTTCGAAACAAAAGATAATGCGGGAAGAAAATCAACTAGTAAAGTAAGCTAAAAATGCGATGTATGGTGCTTTTGTTTAGCCTTGCTACCCCGAAGCTTTTCGGGCCCTGACAGTCCTAATTGACAAGTTGTTGAGGTTGTCTCCTCTGTTCACAACTTGTATGGAAGGGCCTTGCTCCCCCTCCTCCTCAAAAAGAACACAACAGTCCACATCATCATCCTCTAGGAACAAATTCTTCATGTCTGTCAATGTTTCGTCTTCTTCGAACCCATATACAGTATCTGCTGGCTGGAAGGTCTGCTCTAGGCTGGGTATCGGAAACTCCAATGGATAGTATGGGCCGCGCCATAGTGGCGACTAGTTCTAGAAATCTTTCCAAGTATAATCATACCCTAAGCCAAAGGTAGTGCTATGCTTCTTTAGTTTGATGGGCTTAGTGATCCCCTGAAGATTCTTGCCAAGTGCCTTTTCGAGCTCATACCCATGCCAATTTAGGATACTTTCGATCTTGTTGTCCCACAACTTGTCCTTGTCTACAGCGTTGACCCTTTCGATGTGGTGGTATGTTTCTCCGCCTATTCTTCTTCTGTCCCCGATCATTGGGATGGTCTGGCGACTATATATGGGGTTACTACCATCGCCATGAACGATCACTTCTTGGTGGTTCCATTTAAACTTTACCGCTTGATGCAGGGTCGAGGCTACGGCTCCAACAGTATGGATCCAGGGGCGTCCTAATAGCAAGTCGTAGGATGCCGGGACGTCTATTACTTGGAAGTCGACATCGAACCAGGTTGGCCCCATTTGCAAGCATAGGCTGATTTCTCCAATAGTTGATCTCTGAGACCCATCGAAGGCTTTGACATTGATAGCCCCGTCTTTGTCTCTTGTAGGCCTTTCCCCAGAGCTTTAAGAGTTACAAGCGGACAAATGTTGAGGCTCGATCCCCCATCAATCAACACTCTAGTTATGAAATAATCTTCGCATTGCACGTGATGTGCAGTGCCTTGTTGTGACTCAGACCTTCTAGTGGCAACTCATCTTCATGGAAAGTTATTTTATGGCTCTCTAGCACTTGCCCCACCATATTCGCCATTTCACCCCGGTTATGTTGTTGGGCACATAGGCTTCACTCAGTATCTTCATCAAGGCATTCTTGTGAGCGTCTGAACTCTGCAGAAGAGCCAGGATAGATATCTGTGCTTGTGTTTTATTCAACTGTTCAGCGACTGAGTACTCCTTAGCCTATATTTTCCTCCAAAGATCATCGGGTCCTGGTTTAATAGGACGTCCCGGGGCTTGCTTACCGGACTCGGCTAGGTGCTCTAGGGTATAGACCCTCCCCGTTCTAGTCATTCCTTGCGCGACAATTGTTTCTCCTATCCTGGCCTTTCCTTTCCTCTTGGCTTCGGCAGTGTAATCCCATGGTACAACATTTGAGTGGAATGGTGTTATGTCAGTCATTGCCACCGGAATAGGCACCTTTGGTGGTAGCACAGCAACTTCAAAGGGTGTAGGTGCCTTCGGAACTCCAAACTCAACCTCGATTGGCCTAGGGGTCTTTGCAGATGAAGGTACTTCAAATTCAAGAGGTATAGACATATTTACTCCGTCGTCCTTAGAGGGCTTATTTTGTACAACGATCGGGTTAAGGGTAACCACTGGCTTCTTTGGTTCATCCCCTTTAGCAATCAAGCCTATCGATCCTTTGGGTTCCCAATCATCCTCGATCTCAATCATATGAATGTCTCTACCTTTATGGTCAGGTAGGGGGTTGTTTTGAAAGTTAGGAGTGGGCTCCTTTGCTACGATGACCTTATTGTCGATCAAGGTTTGAATCTTGTCTTTCAATGAATGGCACTCGTGAAGGGTATGCCCCATCATGCCGGAGTGATACGCACAGGTCTTGTTTGGGTTGACCCACTGGGAGGGATTTTCTGGAGCTTTGGCTGGGATAGGAGTGACATAACCAATGGCTTTAAGCCTTTCATATAGCGGGTCAATTTGTTCAGCGATGACTGTGTATTGTCTGGGAGGTTTGCGGTCAAAATTTTGTCTGGGTCTTGGGAAATTTTGGCGGGTAGGTGGCGATTGGTAATGAGGGGGTTGAGCGTTATAAACTTGGTAAATAGGTGTTGGTTGAGAATATCTAGGTGAAGTGTGTTGATATGTGAGTGGTGGAGAGGATTGGTAAATGGGAGGTGGATAGGAGGGTGCGGGTGCTTGGTAATACGGGATAGGCTGATATGTAAGTGAAGGTGACGGTAAGTCTGGTATTTTGGTGGTGACTTAGCTCCATGTGCGACCATCAAGGCACTCACATCTTTCTTCTTGGATGTGCCACCAGTTTGCAAAGCCTTATTGGTGTCTTGTAATGCTTTAAGCTTTGTTACCATACCATTTTTGATGCCCTCATCGATTCTTTCTCCAAGTCTGATGATACCCGAGAATTTCTGACCCTCGATCAACATCAACCTCTCGTAATATTAGCGGTCCTGAGCCCGGACGAAGAACCTATTCATTTGCTCTTCTTCTAGGGCTGGCCTGACCTTTGCAGCTTCTGACCTCTAATGAGTAGCATACTCGCAGAATGTTTCGGTGGGCTCTTTCTTCAAATTCTGCATGTAGAACACATCCGGTTCATTTTCGGTGTTGAACTAGAATCTATCCATAAAGTCTGATGCCATGCTCACCCAACTCGTCCACTTCCTGAGGTCCTGACTGATATGCCAGGGTAGTGCATCTCCCTTCAAACTCCTCATGAAGAGCTTCATGCGGATTTTATCATCTCTCCCAACCCCAACTAACTTGTCGCAATAGGTCCTTAGGTGGACTTTGGGATCTCTGGTTCCATCAAACATCTTGAACTTGGGAGGTTTGTACCCCTCCGGGAGTTCAACATCTGGTTGAATGCACAAGTCTTCATAGTTCAGTCCTTCAATGCCTTTGCTACCTTCGACATCCTGGACCTGGCTAGTTAACTTCTTGAGCTCAGCTGCTAAGTTCCTGATGAGGGAGTCCTTGCCATCCAACTCAGGCACATTTGAGAACGGTTGGGTGTAGTGTGGTACAGTTTCCATAAAGATAGGAGTGTTATGGAGGTGGTCGTTTGTGGTGTTTGTGGCTCGGGAATGAGCAGTGGAGCATTGTTGCATGTGTAGCAGGCTTGAGCTTGGGTAGGCTGTATTTGTGGTTGCGGGGTGTTTTGTGGAGGTGCGGAGTTTTGGGTGTTGTTATCAGGAGCAGCAAGAGAGAATGATAGGCTTGCAATGTTCCGAACTTGGTCCAACTCTTCCTGGAATTTCAGCAATTTTCGTTCAAGATGAGTAGCATTTCCCTTAGCAATTGGCGTACCCTGAGAAGTTTCCTCCCTTTCAATCTCCTTTCTAGCACTTGTGTTTTCCATCATTCCTTTGTTCTTGTTTCCTTGGATCTTGTGGAATATGCTGATGGTGCCATAATGCACGAACTAACCTTTGGGGAGGGGAATAAAAACAAAAGGTAACAAGTTAGTGCGGGTTCTGGGGAGAAGTATTGCAGTATTTAAACATATTGTGCGAGAATGTAAATCGCGTCCTAATTTTGATGCCTCGTTGTGCCCGAGGTAGGCCTAGTGACAAATGGTTTTGGAGAACTTATAATGCTAAACGCCTCATTTTATTGATAAAAAATAAGACAAATCTAAAACGACTCTAAATAACAGAAGATAAAATGTCACTATTGGCCATTGGCCTTATTACATCATAAAAATAAAGAATAAACGATTACTTGGTCCTAGAAGGACCTTCCCCAGATTTGGCATCTTTGGCTCCATCGAACAACTCTACCAACTCGCGCAGTGCTAGCAGTAAGTAGGCTCGAGCCAGATGTCCGCCCGCATTTCCTTCAGCGTTTTGGCAATCTTCAATCCTCTTGATGAACTTTCCTTCCCGCTCCACTAGACCTCGCTTCAAATATCCCAGCCGGTTGTTGGCGCTGACAGCCATTTCTTTCCACTCCTCGATCATTTTCTGATGGGCTTCTTTTATTCCCCGATGCTCACTTTCACAATCTCGAATTCTCTTGCGTAGCTGATTATAATTAGCCCATGCTTCACCGTGCTCATCAATAATCCTGTGACCTTGAACAAACTAGGGGTGACCCATGCCATTGTCTTCTAGCCAACCCAAATAATGCGGCACACAACTGGCATGGTACCTGTCTGGCTCGATGGATTCCTTCCTCAAAATGATTTTGCAATGCCACAAATACTAAGCTTGACACTGGTGGGGGCTATAATCATCCTAGAAATAAGCCCTAAGGTGACTTGTCTTTTCGACCCTTGGTATGATTTGCTTCCTTCCAGCTTGCCTCATGGCTCGGAGAGGAACATAAGGATAAGTTCCCCTGAAACCAATCAGTACGAGAAATGGCGCATCTCGAAATCGAACAATGAAATCATCTGTGGGGAACCATTCAAACATCCACTGCACCTGGTATTCTTTTAGATTTTTAAATAATTCGACCCATCCTCTGGCGTCCCCTGGCTGTGCGAACATTCTAGGCATGTAATTCATACGCCTTGGTTGATGGAAGGCGATACGATCTTCCCAATCTCTGCGTAAGATCTCTTATCGGTATTCCCCTTTCTGGAGGTGTTACATGAGCCATAGCTGAAGTAGCAAGTTACAACCATCAAAATGACTGCCTTGATTTTGACAATTGTTCAAGGCACGGTATATCTCCGCAATGATCATGGGCACGATACTGAAAGTCTGCGCACCAATGCCTTCCATCAATGTTTTGGTTACCATGGCTAGTCGGGTGTGGATTCTAGCCTTCTTCATAGGGAACACGATCATCCCCAAAAAGCAAAACATGAAGACAAAGACCCTCCTATGGACATGTCCCAAAGAGGTGATAGCAAACTCGTCTGAATGAGTGCGGTATGACTTGCTATGGCCGTATCTCTCGTATAGATAGTCAAATGGGATATAGGAATCCTTCAAAAATGTTAGGTCTGGATTCTTTTTCAAATCCATCATCTTAAGAAAACTCCTTCCTTTGAGATTCTCGGGCATGAGCAAACCTGGCGTCTCCCAAGGAATTCTGGCTAAACCCCATATCTCTTCAAGCAACGGAGTCATTTTGAGGTCACCGAATCGGAACACAGACTTGTCAATATCCCAGAACAATGTCGTGACCTCTATGATTCTGTTGTTAGGTTGAATCTCTAGGAGGGAAGGAAGATTCCCTAAGTATTTGCGGACAAGTGTTTGATCAGTAGAATGAAGGTCATTCCACCAACTCAGCAGCCTTGGATGAATGTTGTTCACCATGCCAAATCTGGGGATCTCGTGCCTCATTTTCTGCAAAATAGAGTGTTAGGCCCTTAGCCCCACCAGAACCAACTATTTAAATCAATAATTAGCATAGCAAGCACTTAAGTTCTCCAAATAAATGCACAGAACATGGAGGCGTGCGTTTGGGTTTCAAGGAGACCCGGTGGACTTTGGACAAGGCTATCTTAATGAGTCATTATGTGGACAACATAACTGACTCGGCTAGGGTTGACCATGATGCATGAACAGTTTAATGGAATATGGTTTCTACTTTTGAAATGTTAGACAAGGTACCCTTGAGTAGACAACTCAAGAGTGAAAGGCGCGGAACCTTCAACTACACCGTTAACGACTGGTTTTATCGCAAATATGCCTTTGCCACATTTAGGGGTTTGATTGTATTGGAAGTGCGCAACTACTCATTATAAGCGTTGCTGAAGTATTTGTTCAGCATGAGTGGAGGATGATGTTGAAGAATACAGTTACAAGAATAAAGCATATAGCATGTATTTTCACGTTCATAAAGCAAAGATTACAATAGATGCTCAAAACACTACAACGGAATCGAAATAATGATAAGGCAGTAAAGAAAGAAATTAAAAGAAAGGAAAAACATGAATAGCCAAGTTAGTAATCACGATGAAATAATTGAATGCACGAAATAAAAGCGACTAAGGAAGCAATAAAGTCACAAAAGCACGTAATGGTAAAAGCCTTAAAAAATTTCCCCAGCAGAGTCGCCATGCTGTCGACGCCCCCCTTTTTCTAAAGGCGAAATTGGGTTTACGACATTATGGACAAAACAACTATCACTCCCTTTTGAGGAATCGGGTTATGGAATTTTAAGAGTCGCCACCTAATGATTATAGTGCATTAGGACACTTTATAAAAAAAAGAAGATTTTTGAAAGAAAAACCAGAGTTCGAGTAAGGGCTTGAGATTATCTCGAGGAGAAAGTTTTAGGCACCCCTCAAGATCGTGGTTCCCGGCCATGCTTAGTTGTGACTTTAAGAAGACTAGAAAGAAACACATAAAACTTGCATATAGTAGTTACAGACAAAATTTAAAATTTTAGAAAAGGAAGGGAAAGGACATAAGTGATTTAAAAGATAAGGATTAATTGGAACATAAATTTTAAAAAAAACATTATACAAGTAAAGAAAAAGGGGAAAGAGGTCCTAGGTTTAAATACAATATGGATCACATCGGTACAATACACAGCAATCACTCCTCAAAGAGGTGTCGCACGAGATATTAGCGCACCGGTTAAGGCATTAAACGCGATTAGTCTCATTTACTTATTACATGCTAATATCCGTCTCAACCTATCAGTCCTGGGGTATTAGGACTTCTAATCCTAAAGCAGAAGAAAGGGGTAGAGACATATATGGGGTTTTCAAAGGACAAAATGCTAGTAGCGACAACCAAAACAAATAGCAAATAAGGGGATTGACAAAAAAACATGCAAGGCTCACATAAAACCCCGTAAGTCATATGGCATATAGTTTAGCATGCCTTTCACATACTGGTTTGGTCTTTAAATTAAACTTAAGCGGCTGACGGACTAGTTTAACACATAGAATTAGATAAAAAGTCTGCATTAGGCAATTTGGATCCCATTGTCAGAGATTGAAGTATTTTAAACACGTTTTTCAGAAAACACTGATTTCAGACAAGAGCCTAATGCATAAGAATTTAAATAGGAAGTTGAAAATCGCAGAAGTTCATAAATGACTTTGGAATCTGCGGATTTGTTTGAGTGAAAATGCAGGAGAGTTAAAAATGCAGAACACCTTAAAAGTAAGAGTGAACTAAAAGACTTTTTGAAAGATAGATTCAAGAGATGAGCAGAAAATTTAAAAGAATTGCTTCGGACAGATTTGCAAAAATTTTAAAAGCATTGCAGGCTCATAAGAGTTTTATATTGAAAACGCGACACTGAAACGTTAAAACCAGTTACGCAGTTATTATTACTCAAACAGATTAAGCGAGATAGACATGTTCTGGATTGTAGAACTTATTACAGAGTGGGTAAATGGATGGCAGGTTTGGTTATCCTATAGTTTTGCCCAACATGTATGCATTTCCTATAGACATGGTTTCTATATGCGACTTCTTACATGAATATTAAGTCCTATAGACAGGGTTTCCAATGATTTGCAACATGATAAAGCATTAAACCCTATAGGCAGATTTTCTATGTCCTGATTAAAGAAACATTATTGTGATTAAACTAGTTACGAAATGAATATTAACCTACAGTCTGCCTAGCGTTTAGGCATTTCCTATAGGCATGATTTCTATATGCAATTCGTTGTTTGATTATTAGATACTATAGATAGGATATCTACTGATTTGCGGCATGGTTGAACATTAAATCCTATAGACATGATTTCTAAATGATTGAAAAGAATGCAAAAACCTATATACATGATCTCTAGGTAACTTAAATCGTTGAATCTATAGGCATAATATCTAAATGATTGAATAACAACATTGATCCTACGGGCATGATGTATGCCCTTTAGCATCAAAGTAAACCCCTCCCACACCCTTCACTAATATTTTCTGAGTTCTTTTTACAAGGTTATTACAGAATCAGAAGAAAGAAAGAAAACAATTAAAAATACATCACATCCTACAGCAAGATCCGAGCAGCCTTATTCAATATCAATATCCAATAGCATATGTTTCACCAAATCCAGATTCCAGATTCCAAGGCCCTCTCTTACTTAGAGTGTATCAAAGTTCCAAGGAGCCTCCAGGACCCCAGGCAATGCTTACACTCTGAATAATAAATATTGTAACAAAATGGTGCAAGTTACCAGCCCTCAGGCATCCAAGTTTAGAGGGAACTCTAGGGTCCCAAATAATGGCTTACCAAAGGGGGGTAGAACTTAGGAAACTCGAAAGGAGTGCAAAGTGAGAGAGGAACCATAGCAGAGGGTGGTCATGCCCAGCCATGGCATAGGCTAGCACACCCATGATCCCCTGCTTAGGTCAAACAAATAGGAGGAGACTCTGGGGAGTCAAACTTAAGGTCTGAATGGCGATTAGGACACTACGAGGCCCAAGTTAAAGCTCAACACATAAAGGGCAGAGGGAATGGGAAAGCATTTGAGTAAAGACTCAGGAGAGTCTGGTTCTAGATCATGGACAGTAATATAAGATGCTGCCATGATTCAAAACAGTACTAACATGCAAAAAGGGAATAGAGGAAAGGGATTTGCATGAAAACATATTAAAGAGAGACAGGAGAGCATAACAGATTAAAGGTGCAAATCATAAAGAAAAGAGCAACTCAAATTTCAGCAAGTACTTGGGAATTCAGAGGAACTCCAAAAATATTCAGACAGTAGGAGAGAAAGGAGCGGAATGATCAGTAGTAGAAGACAAGGTAGAGAGTAATAGTAGAGAGAGTATAGTATATTTCAAAGACAAAGGTGTCTGTGTCGAGTGTGTGTAATTATTCTGAAGTGTGAAGTGTATATCTTAGAGGTGCAGAAAGAACTCTATTTTGTATAGTGCAGAAATAAGTAAACCAAAAGGCAAGGAAATAAAATTTCAGTCAATCAAAGAGGATCTCCCTTAGTCGAAGGGATTTGATTTCAAACGGAGATAAGTAACTAAGGAAAGGAAAGTAATGAAAACCTTTTCAGAGTAGCATAATATGGGTAAGTTCATATAGTCTATTTAAGGTAAGAAGCCTGTAGTACACGATTTTGAGAGAATATGAAAAATACAGTAATCAAACAGCCAGAAATTTAAAAGCCTTTGAATGAACTTAGTCAGGAAAAGAGGAAAAGAGGTTAAGTTGTAAAAATCAGTAAAAAGAATCAATCAAGCCTTAGTAAAAGGAGATTGAAAATCAATCACGAGCTAAAGAATCAATTCAGAAGAGAAAAAACCTCGTATATAAGCATGTTGGTATCAAACAAAAGAGACGGTCATAAGAGGTTTTAATTTATAAATAGGAAATTCCAAATTGATTGTAAACTCTGCATGAGTTCGAGAGCCCAGGGTCTTTTAGTGCAAAACCCTAGAGTCAAACATGCAAAGACCCAAACCCTAGGGTTTTAATCCGAGTATGATACAGAGAGGAGAAGGCAAGCCATTGAAATAGACTCAGAGGTCTCTTTCAGAGCCTCATGAGCAAACACACATACAGAGTAGTAGGTTTGAAGCAACAGAATGAAAAAGCAAAAATAACATGTTTTAAAGAAGACTCGGAACATAAGCAAGTTTTAGAAAAGAAAAGAGGTGATGTATAAACTTAGGAAACAGTAGATGAAGCATGTTTAGGAAGAACTCGGTAAAATCAGGTAAAGCAAGCAAACATAAAGAACCCAGAAGGAGACACATACAATAGAAATCATGTAGGAAAACATAGCAGAGATAATCATGCGAGCTTAGTCTAAAGGCACAGTAAAATGCAAAGCATAGAAGGATCATGCTTAAATAGAAAGAAAAGCAGAAGATCAAGTACATGCGTAATAGACAAGAAAACATACGAGATAAACACAGACAAACACACATAGAGAAAAGAGAAGAAAGAATCAGAAAGTTTCCAGAAACCCTAATTGAAAATCAAATGATTTTAAAAAGAAAATTGGGGAAAACCCTTAAAATATCGAATATTGCACATATATAGCATAGATCTGAGAAAACAACCAGAGAAAAAACCTCGAATAGCTTTAGGTTCTCTATGAAACCCTAGAAATGAGAAGGCTTGGAAGAGAATCCAGTCTGGAGTCAGAGATGGCCATAGTTACGCTCCTAAAGCTCGAATACGTCGGAAAAGGGCCGGAGAGGCCATAGCACCATAGATCTGTGGCAGATCTGAACGGATGCCATCGAGGTCAGACCTCGAAATCTTGAACACCCATGGTTTGGGGGTGAAGGAAGGTGAGCACAGACCGTCCATGGCCTGAGAAGTCATGGACTCCGGAGAGATAATGGTCAGAGAAGACGAAGGAGGCGATTAGGGTATTGAGTGCTTGAGAGCGTTTTAAGAGAGAAGAGAGTTTGGGGGCGGCTGTCTAAGAGAAATGGGGATTAGGGTTGGGGGTAGTAGAATTAAAAAAGGAAAGAGTGGATGAGCGCCGTTGATTAAAACAATAAACGACCAGGACTTAAAAATATGAAGCGGACGGGTTAGATCAAAAGGGTTTGGGGCGGGTTGAAATTAAAATTGGGTCATCAATTAAGGGGTTCAAATTGGGGTTTGAATTGGGTGTAATTAAGGCTAAAATTGCAAAGAAATAGGGCCAAGTTCTAAATAGCCACTTTTTCCCATTTTATTTAATAAAAATAGCTAAAAATAATTTAAAAGTAAATTAAAAACACTGAACTGATTAATAATATATAAACAATAATCTAAAAATATTAGGAATAATTTTATAATTATAAAACGCGATTAATTATAAACTAGGCTATAATTACAATTTCATGCAAATAAGATTTAGAAGTTTCGGATAAATTTGTAAAAATGTGTAAAAATTATATTAATTATATTTTGTTTTAAATATGAGAATTAAATACGTTATTCACCTAAAAATAATAATTTTGGAAATAATTTTGGATTTTGCACTGTTAAAAATAGACAATAAATTAATTCTAAAAGCCCCAAAAAAATTGAGGAAAAATACCAAAACTTTTGGGCATGCTTATATATGCATAGATATACTATTTAGAAAATATTTGGGCATATATAGAGAAAATATATAGGGAAAAATTGGGTATCAACAGTGACCCCATGGGAAGTCCTCGTGTTGCATCCCTCTTTTTGGCAAAATTTTGTAACCTACTTCCTTTAATATATCGGCGGTAGATCAAATAAACTCTCAAATGAGTTTTACCGGTTGTAAACGATGTTTTTTTTATGTGAGACAATACTTTTTTTTAAAGAGGATAATTTCGAAAAAGACCAAAAAGGCGATATACAAAAAATAGGAAAATATTTAAATTATGAATTACGATTACCAACTACGACCTTACGGGCTTAACACTGTCGCGCTCGACATGTCACTACACCTTGTCTTGGAAGGCGGCAACCGTAAAACGTCGAGTTGCGATGTCTTCGTTCCTTGCGGCCTAGTGTGATAGGCACATCAGGCCCTCTGATTGTGATATTATCATCGAGCGCGGCTGGTTTTTATTGGTCAATGGCTTTGCCTATGAAAAATACGTAAAATCAAAAGATGAATCTCGTAAAACGGACAAATGAGCGTAAAGTTATGTCGTTTTAAGGCTTTACACTTTCGCACCTAAAGCATAAGGAGGAAAGGTATTAAGAGAATTTAGAGTGCAAGGAATGTCGGATGCGATCATACCAGCACTAACGCACCGGATCCCATCAGAACTCCAAAGTTTAGCGTGTTGGGCGAGAGTAGTACTAGGATGGGTGACCCCCTAAGAAGTCCTCGCGTTGCATCCTTCTTTTTGGAAATATTTGTATCCTACTTCTTTCAATAAAATGGCGATAGATCAAATAAATTCGCAAATGAGTTTTACGAGTTGTAAACGATGTTTTTTTTACGCGAGACAATACTTTTTTTTTAAAGAGGATAATTGCCGAAAATATCAAAAAGGCAATATACAAAAAATAGTAAAACATTTAAATTATTAATTACGATTACCAACTACGACCTTACGGGCTTAACACCGTTGCGCTCGACATGTCACTACACCTTGGCCTAGAAGGCGGCAACCGTAAAACCTCGAGTTGCGATATCGCCGTTCCATGCGGCCTAGTGCGATAGGCACGTTAGGCCCTCTGATTGTGATATTATCGTCGAGCGTGGCTGGTTTTTACTGTTCAATGGCTTTGGCTGTGAAAAATACGTAAAATCAAAAGAGGAATCGCGTAAAACAGAAAAATAGCCGTAAATTAATGTCATTTTTAGGCTTTACACTTTCGCACCTAAAGTGGAAGGAGAAAGGTATTAAGAGAATTTAGAGTGCAAGAAATGTCAGATACGATCATACCAGCACTAACGCATCGGATCCCATCAGAACTCCAAATTCAAGCGTGCTTGGGCGAGAGTAGTACTAGGATGGGTGACCCCCTGGGAGGTCCTAGTGTTGCATACTTCCTTTTGTCAAAATTTGTATCCTACTTCTTTTAATATATCGGCGGTAGATCAAATAAATTCGCAAATGAGTTTTACGCGTTGTAAACAAATTTTTTTAACGCGAGACAAGAATTTTTTTTTAAAGAGGATAATTGCGGAAAAGATTAAAAAGGCAATATACAAAAAAGGGAAAACATTTGAAAAACATTTAAATTGTCAATACGATTACCAACTACGACCTTACTGGCTTAACATCGTCGCGCTCGACATGTCAATCCGCCTTGGCCTGGAAGGCGGCAACCGTAAATCGTCGAGTTGTGATGTCGTCATTGTATGCGGCCTAATGCGTTAGGCACACAGAGCCCTCTGATTGTGATATTATCGTCGAGCACGGCTGTATTTTATTGGTCAATGGCTTTGCCTGCGAAAAATACTTAAAATCAAAAGACGAATAGCGTAAAACGGATAAATGAGCATAAATTTATGTCGTTTTAAGTCTTTACACTTTCGCACCTAAAGTGGAATGAGGAAAGGTATTATGAGAATTTGGAGTGTAAGGAATGTCGGAAGTGATCATAGCAGCACTAACGCACCAGATCCCATCAGAACTCCAAAATTAAGCGTGATTGGGCGAGAGTAGTGCTAGGATGGGCGACCCCCTGGGAAGTCCTCATGTTGCATCCCTCTTTTTGGCAAAATTTGTATCCTACTTCGTTTAATATACCGGCGGTAGATCAAATAAATTCTCAAATGGGTTTTACGCGTTGTAAACGATGTTCTTTTATCACGAGACAATAATTTTTTTAAAGAGGATAATTGCGGAAAAGATCAAAAAGGAAATACACAAAAAATAGGAAAACATTTAAATTGTTAATACGATTACAACTACGACCTTACGAGCTTAACACCGTCGCGCTCGACATGTCACTACGGCTTGGCCTGGAAGGCGGCAACCGTAAAACGTTGAATTGCGATGTCGCCGTTCCATGTGGCACGGTGCAATAGGCACGTCAGGCCCTTTGATTGCGATATTATCGTCGAGCTCGACTGGTTTTTGTTGGTCAATGTCTTTGCCTACGAAAAATATGTAAAATCAAAAGAGGAATGAGCCTAAAGTTATGTCGTTTTAAGGCTTTACACTTTCGCACCTAAAGTAGCAGGAGGAAAGGTATTAATAGAATTTAGAGTGCAAGGAATGTCGTATGCGATCATACTAGCACTAACGCACGGATCCCATCAGAACTCCGATGGTAAGTGTGCTTGGGCAAGAGTAGTACTAGGATGGGTGACCCCATGGGAAGTTCTCGTGTTGCATCCCTTTTTTGGCAAAATTTGTATCCTACTTATTATAATATATCGGTGGTAGATCAAATAAATTCGCAAATGAGTTTTACAAGTTGTAAACGATATTTTTTGACACGAGACAATAATTTATTTAAAGATGGTAATTGCGGAAAAGATCAAAAAGGTAATATAAAAAAAATAGAAAACATTTAAACACATTTAAATTGTTAATTACGATTACCAACTACGACCTTACGGGCTTAACACCGTCGCGATCGACATGTCACTACGCCTTGGCCTGGAAATCGGCAACCGTAAAACATCGAGTTGCAATGTCGCCGTTCCATGCGGCCTAGTGCGATAGGCACGTCGAGCCCTCTGATTGTGATATAATCATAGAGCGCGGTTGGTTTTTATTGGTCAATGGATTTGCCTGCAAAAAAAAAACGTAAAATCAAGAGAGGAATCGCGTAAAACAGATAAATGTGCATAAAGTTATGTCGTTATAAGGATTTACACTTTCGCACCTAAAGAGGAAGGAGGGAATCTATTAAGATATATTAGAGTTCAAGGAATGACGGATGCGATCATACCAGCACTAACGCACCGGATCTCGTCAGAGCTCCGAAGGTAAGCGTGCTTGGGCGAGAGTAGTACTAGGATGGGTGACACCCTGGGAAGTCCACGTGTTGCATCCCTCTTTTTGGAAAAATATGTATCCTACTTCTTTTAATATATCGGCAGTAAATCAAATATATTCGCAAAAGAGTTTTACGGGTTGTAAACGATGATTTCTTTACGCGAGACAATCATTTTTTTTAAAGAGGATAATTGCATAAAAGATCAAAAAGGCAATATACAAAAATAGGATAACATTTAAAAAACATTTGATTTGTTAATTACGATTACCAACTACGACCTTACGGGCTTAATACCATCACGCTCGAGATGTCACTACGCCTTGGCCTGAAAGGCGGCAACCGTAAAACGTCGAGTTGCAATGTCGCTGTTCCATGTGGGCTACTAAGATAGGCACGTCGGGCCCTATGATTGTGATATAATCGTCGAGTGCGGCTGGTTTTTATTGGTCACTGGCTTTGCCTACAAAAAATACATAAAATCAAAAGAGGAATCGCGTAAAACGGACAAATGAGCATAAAGTTATGTCGTTTTAAGGATTTACACTTTCACACCTAAAGCGGAAGGAGGAAAGGTATTAAGAGAATTTAGAGTGCAAGGAATGTCGGATGCCATCATACCAGCACTAACGCACCGGATCCCATCAGAGCTCCGAAGTCAAGCGTGCTTGGGCTAGAGTAGTACTAGGGTAGGTGCCCCGCTGGGAAGTCCTCGTGTTGCATCCCTCTTTTTGGAAAAATTTGTATCCTACCTCTTTTAATATATTGGCGGTAGATCAAATAAATTGGCAAATGAGTTTTACTGGTTGTAAACGATATTTTTTTTATGTGAGACAATAATTTTTTTTTAAAGAGGATGATTGCAGAAAAGATCACAAAGGAAATACACAAAAATAGGAAAACATTTAAATTGTTAATACGATTACAACTGTGACCTTACGGGCTTAACACCGTCGCGCTCGACATGTCACTACGGCTTGGCCTGGAAGGCGTCAACCGCAAAACGTCGAATTGCAATATTGCCATTCCATGTGGGCTAGTGCAATAGGCACGTCAGGCCCTTTGATTGTGATATTATTGTCGAGCTCGGCAGGTTTTTGTTGGTCAATGGCTTTGCCCACGAAAAATACGTAAAATCAAAAGAGGAATCACGTAAAACAGATAAATGAGCCTAAAGTTATGTAGTTTTAAGGCTTTACACTTTCGCACCAAAAGCAGAAGGAGGAAAGGTATTAATAGAATTTAGAGTGTAAGGAATGTCGTATGCGATCATACTAGCACTAACGCACCGGATCCCATCAGAACTCCGATGGTAAGCGTGCTTGGGCAAGAGTAGTACTAGGATGGATGACCCCATGGGAAGTTCTCATGTTGCATCCCTTTTTTGGCAAAATTTGTATCCTACTTATTCTAATATATCGGCGGTAGATCAAATAAATTGGCAAATGAGTTTTACGGGTTGTAAACGATATTTGTTTTATGTGAGACAAGAATTTTTTTTAAAGAGGATAATTGCGGAAAAGATCAAAAAGGAAATAAACAAAAAATAGGAAAACATTTAAATTGTTAATACGATTACCACTACGACCTTATGGGCTTAACACCGTCGCGCTCGACATGTCATTACGGCTTGGCCTGGAAGGCGGCAACCGCAAAACGTCGAATTGTAATGTCTCCGTTCCATGTGGCCTAGTGCAATAGGCACGTTGGGCCCTTTGATTGTGACATTATCGTCGAGCTCGGCAGGTTTTTGTTGGTCAATGTCATTGGCTACGAAAAATACGTAAAATCAAAAGAGGAATCACGTAAAACAGATAAATGAGCCTAAAGTTATGTCGTTTTAAGACTTTGCACTTTCGCACCTAAAGCAGAAGGAGGAAAGGTATTAATAGAATTTAGAGTGCAAGGAATGTCGTATGCGATCATACCGGCACTAAAGCACCGGGTCCCATCAGAACTCCGATGGTAAGGGTGCTTGGGCAAGAGTAGTACTAGGATGGGTGACCCCATGGGAAGTTCTCGTGTTGCATCCCTTTTTGGGCAAAATTTGTATCCTACTTCTTCTAATATATCAGCGGTTGATCAAATATATTCGCAAATGAGTTTTACACATTGTAAACGATATTTTTTGACACGAGACAATAATTTTTTTTAAAGAGAATAATTGCGGAAAAGATCAAAAAGGTAATATAAAAAAAATAGAAAACATTTAAACACATTTAAATTGTTAATTACGATTACCAACTACGACCTTACGGGCTTAACACCGTCACGATCGACATGTCACTACGCCTTGGCCTGGAAAGCGGCAACCGTAAAACATCGAGTTGCAATGTCGCCGTTCCATGCGGCCTAGTGCGATAGGCACGTCGAGCCCTCTGATTGTGATATAATCATAGAGCGCGGTTGGTTTTTATTGGTCAATGGATTTGCCTGCAAAAAAAAACGTAAAATCAAGAGAGGAATCGCGTAAAACAGATAAATGTGCGTAAAGTTATGTCGTTATAAGGATTTACACTTTCGCACCTAAAGAGGAAGGAGGGAATCTATTAAGATAGTTTAGAGTTCAAGGAATGACGGATGCGATCATACCAGCACTAACGCACCGGATCTCGTCAGAGCTCCGAAGGTAAGCGTGCTTGGGCGAGAGTAGTACTAGGATGGGTGACACCCTGGGAAGTCCACGTGTTGCATCCCTCTTTTTGGAAAAATATGTATCCTACTTCTTTTAATATATCGGCAGTACAAATATATTCGCAGAAGAGTTTTACGGGTTGTAAACGATGTTTTCTTTACGCGAGACAATCATTTTTTTTAAAGAGGATAATTGCATAAAAGATCAAAAAGGCAATATACAAAAATAGGATAACATTTAAAAAAACATTTGATTTGTTAATTACGATTACCAACTACGACCTTACGGGCTTAATACCATCGCGCTCGAGATGTCACTACGCCTTGGCCTGAAAGGCGGCAACCGTAAAACGTCGAGTTGCAATGTCGCTGTTCCATGTGGGCTACTAAGATAGTCACGTCGGGCCCTATGATTGTGATATAATCTTCGAGTGCGTCTGGTTTTTAATTGTCACTGGCTTTGCCTACAAAAAATACATAAAATCAAAAGAGGAATCGCGTAAAACGGACAAATGAGCATAAAGTTATGTCGTTTTAACGATTTACACTTTCACACCTAAAGCGGAAGGAGGAAAGGTATTAAGAGAATTTAGAGTGCAAGGAATGTCGGATGCGATCATACCAGCACTAACGCACCGGATCCCATTAGAGCTCCGAAGTCAAGCGTGCTTGGGCTAGAGTAGTACTAGGGTAGGTGCCCTGCTGGGAAGTCCTCGTGTTGCATCCCTCTTTTTTGAAAAATTTGTATCCTACCTCTTTTAATATATTGGCGGTAGATCAAATAAATTAGCAAATGAGTTTTACTGGTTGTAAACGATATTTTTTTTATGTGAGATAATAATTTTTTTTAAAGAGGATGATTGCAGAAAAGATCAAAAAGGAAATACACAAAAAATAGGAAAACATTTAAATTGTTAATACGATTACAACTATGACCTTACGGGCTTAACACCGTCGCGCTCGACATGTCACTACGGCTTGGCCTGGAAGGCGTCAACCGCAAAACGTCGAATTGAAATATTGCCATTCCATGTGGGCTAGTGCAATAGGCACGTCGGGCCCTTTGATTGTAATATTATTGTCGAGCTCGGCAGGTTTTTGTTGGTCAATGGCTTTGCCTACGAAAAATACGTAAAATCAAAAGAGGAATCACGTAGAACAGATAAATGAGCCTAAAGTTATGTAGTTTTAAGGCTTTACACTTTCGCACCAAAAGCAGAAGGAGGAAAGGTATTAATAGAATTTAGAATGTAAGGAATGTCGTATGCGATCATACTAGCACTAACGCACCGGATCCCATCAGAACTCCGATGGTAAGCGTGCTTGGGCAAGAGTAGTACTAGGATGGATGACCCCATGGGAAGTTCTCATGTTGCATCCCTTTTTTGGCAAAATTTGTATCCTACTTATTCTAATATATCGGCGGTAGATCAAATAAAATGGCAAATGAGTTTTACGGGTTGTAAACGATATTTCTTTTATGTGAGACAATAATTTTTTTTAAAGAGGATAATTGCGGAAAAGATCAAAAAGGAAATACACAAAAAATAGGAAAACATTTAAATTGTTAATACGATTACCACTACGACCTTATGGGCTTAACACCGTCGCGCTCGACATGTCATTACGGCTTGGCCTGGAAGGCGCCAACCGCAAAACGTCGAATTGTAATGTCTCCGTTCCATGTGGCCTAGTGCAATAGGCACATCGGGCCCTTTGATTGTGACACTATCGTCGAGCTCGGTAGGTTTTTGTTGGTCAATGTCTTTGGCTACGAAAAATACGTAAAATCAAAAGAGGAATCACGTAAAACAGATAAAAGAGCCTAAAGTTATGTCGTTTTAAGACTTTGCACTTTCGCACCTAAAGCAGAAGGAGGAAAGGTATTAATAGAATTTAGAGTGCAAGGAATGTCGTATGCGATCATACCGGCACTAAAGCACCGGGTCCCATCAGAACTCCGATGATAAGGGTGCTTGGGCAAGAGTAGTACTAGGATGGGTGACCCCATGGGAAGTTCTCGTGTTGCATCCCTTTTTGGGCAATATTTGTATCCTACTTCTTCTAATATATCGGCGGTTGATCAAATATATTCGCAAATGAGTTTTACACATTGTAAACGATATTTTTTGACACGAGACAATAATTTTTTTTAAAGAGGATAATTGCGGAAAAGATCAAAAAGGCAATATAAAAAAATAGGAAAACATTTAAACACATTTAAATTGTTAATTACAATTATCAACTATGACCTTACGGGCTTATCACCGTCGCGCTCGACATGTCACTATGCCTTGGCCTGGAAAGCGGCAACCGTAAAACGTCGAGTTGCAGTGTCGTCGTTACATGCGGCCTAGTGCGATAGGCACGTCGGGTCCTCTGATTGTGATATGATCATAGAGCGCGGTTGGTTTTTATTGGTCATTGGCTTTGCCTGCGAAAAATACTTAAAATCAAAAGAGGAATCGCGTAAAACGGATAAATGAGCATAAAGTTATGTCGTTTTAAGGCTTTACACTTTCGCACCTAAAGTGGAAGGAGGAAAGGTATTAAGAGAATTTAGAGTGCAAGGAATGTCGGATGCGATCATACCAGCACTAACGCCCCAGATCCCATCAAAACTCCGAAATTAAGCGTGCTTGGGCGAGAGTAGTACTAGGATGGGTGACCCCCTTGGAAGTCCTCCTGTTGCTTTCCTCTTTTTGGCAAAATTTGTATCCTACTTCATTTAATACATCGACGGTAGATCAAATAAATTCGCAAATGAGTTTTACG
>MU678156.1:115499-176173 GCA_026770625.1 Nicotiana glauca
TTATTCTAATATATCGGCGGTAGATAAAATAAATTTGCAAACGAGTTTTACACGTTGTAAACGATAGTTTTTGACACGAGACAATAATTTTTTTTAAAGAGGGTAGTTGCGAAAAAGATAAAAAAAGGCAATATAAAAAAATAGGAAAACATTTAAACACATTTAAATTGTTAATTATGATTACCAACTACGACCTTACGGGCTTAACACCGTCGCACTCGACAAGTCACTACGCCTTGGCCTGGAAAGAGGCAACAGTAAAATGTCGAGTTGCAATGTCGCCGTTCCATGCGACCTAGTGCGATAGGCACGTCCGGCCCTCTGATTGTGATATGATCATAGAGAGCGGTTGGTTTTTATAGGTCAATGGCTTTGCCTGCAAAAAATACGTAAAACAAATATAGGAATCACGTAAAAAATGTAAATATGCGTAAAGTTATGTCGTTTTAAGGATTTACACTTTCGCACCTAAAGAGGAATGAAGGAAATCTATTAAGAGAATTTAGAGTGCAAGGAATGACGGATGCGATCATACCAGCACTAACGCACCGGATACCGTCAGAACTCCGAAGGTAAGCGTGCTTGGGTGAGAGTAGTACTAGGATAGGTTACACCCTTGGAAGTCCACGTGTTGCATCCCTCTTTTTGGAAAAATATGTATCCTACTTCTTTTAATATATCGGCAGTAGATCAAATATATTTGCAAATGAGTTTTACGGGTTGTAAATGATGTTTTCTTTATGCGAGACAATAATTTTTTTTTAAAGAGAATAATTGCAGAAAAGATAAAAAAGGCAATATATATAAATAGGATAACATTTAAAAAATATTTAATTTTTTAATTACGATTACCAACTACGACCTTATGGGCTTAATACCATCGCGCTCGACATGTCACTACGCCTTGGCTTGAAAGGCGGCAATCGTAAAACGTCGAGTTACGATGTCGCCGTTTCATGTGGCCTACTGCGATAGGCACGTCGGGCCCTCTGATTGTGATATAATCGTCGAGTGCGGCTGGTTTTTATTGGTCACTGACTTTGCCAGCGAAAAACACATAAAATCAAAAGAGGAATCGTGTAAAACAGACAAATGAGCGTAAAGTTATGTCGTTTTAAGGCTTTACACCTTTTGCACCTAAAGCGGAAGGAGGAAAGGTATTAAGAGAATTTAGAGTGCAAGGAATGTCGGATGCGATCATACCAGCACTAACGCACCGGATCCCATCAGAGCTCCGAAGTCAAGCGTGCTTGGGCTAGAGTAGTACTAGGATGGGTGACCCCCTGGGAAGTCCTCATGTTGCATCCCTCTTTTTGGAAAAATTTGTATCCGACCTATTTTAATATATCGGCGGTAGATCAATTAAATTGGCAAATGAGTTTTACGGGTTGTAAACGATATTTTTTTTATGCGAGACAATAATTTTTTTTAAAGAGGATAATTGCGGAAAAGATCAAAAAAAGGCAATATACAAAAAATAGGAAAACATTTAAATTGTTAATTACGATTACCAACAACGACCTTACGGGCTTAACACCGTCGCGCTCGGCATGTCACTACGCCTTGGCCTGGAAGGCGGCAACCGTAAAACGTCGAGTTGCGAAGTCGCCGTTCCATGCAGCCTACTTCGATAAGCACGTCGGGCCATCTAATTGTTATATTATCATCGAGCACGGCTGGTTTTTATTGGTCAATGGCTTTGAAAATATGTAAAATCAAAAGAGGAATCGCGCAAAACGGATAAATGGGCGTAAAGTTATGTCGTTTTTAGGCTTCACACTATCGCACCTAAAGCGGAAGGAGGAAAGGTATTAACAGAATATCGAGTGCAAGGAATGACGGATGCGATCATACCTGCACTAACGTACCGGATCCCATCAGAACTCCGAAGTCAAGCGTGCTTGGGCGATAGTAGTACTAGAATGGGTGACCCCATGGGAAGTCCTAGTGTTGCATCCCTCTTTTTGGATAAATTTATATCCTACTTCTTTTGATATATCAGCGGTAGGTCAAATAAATTCGCAAATGAGTTTTACGCGTTGTAAACGATGTTTTTTTTACGCGAGACTATAATTTTTTTTTAAATAGGATAATTGCGGAAAAGATAAAAAAGGCAATATACACAAAATAGGAAAACATTTAAAAAAACATTTAATTTGTTAATACGATTACCAACTACGACCTTACGGCTTAACACTATCGCGCTCGACATGTCACCACACATTGGCCTGGAAGGCGGCAACCGTAAATTGTCGAGTTGCGATGTCGCTGTTGCATGCGGCCTAGTGCGATAGTCATGTCGGGCCCTGTTATTGTTATATTATCGTCGAGCGATATTGGTTTTGACTGCGAAAAATACGTAAAATCAAAAGAGGAATTGCGTAAAACGGATAAATGAGCGTAAAGTTATGTCGTTTTAAGGCTTTACACTTTCGCGCCTAAAGCGGAAGGAGGAAAGGTATTAAGAGAATTTAGAGTGCAAGGAATATCGGATGCGATCATTCCAGCAGTAACACACCGGATCACATTAGAAGTCCGAAGGTAAGCGTGCTTGGACGGGAGTAGTACTAGGATGGGTGACCCTCTGCGAAGTCCTCATGTTGCATCCCTCTTTTTGGCAAAATTTGTATCCTAGTTCTTTTGATATAATGGCGGTAGATCAAATAAATTTGCAAATGAGATTTACGCATTGTAAACGATGTTTTTTTTATGCGAGACAATAATTTTTTTAAAGAGGATAACTGCGGAAAAGATGAAAAAGCCAATATACAAAAAATAGGAAAACATTTAAATTGTTAATTGTGATTACCAACTACAACCTTACAGGCTTAACACCGTCGCGCTCGACATATCACTATGGCTTGGCCTGGAAGACGACAACCGTAAAACGTCGAGGTGCGATGTCGCCGTTCCATGTGGCCTAGTGTGATAGGTACGTCGGGTCCTCTGATTGTGTTATTATCGTCGACTGCGGCTGGTTTTTATTGGTCAATGGCTTTGCCTGCTAAAAAAACGTTAAATCAAAAGAGGAATCGCGTAAAACGGATAAATAATCATAAAGTTATGTGGTTTTAAGGCTTTACACTTTCGCACTTAAAGAGGAATGAGGAAAGGTATTAAGAGAATTTAGAGTGCAAGGAATGACGGATGCGATCATACCAGCACTAACACACCAGATCCCATCAGAACTCCGAAGGTAAGCGTGCTTGGACAAGAGTAGTACTAGGTTTGGTGAACCCCTGGGAAGTCCTCGTGTTGCATCCCTCTTTTTGGCAAAATCTGTATCCTACTTCTTTTAATGTATCGGCGGAGATAAAATAAATTCGCAAATGAGTTTTACGTGACATAAAATTTGTTTTTTTTTACGCGAGACAATAATTTTTTTTAAAGAGGATAATTGCGGAAAAGATCAAAAAGGCAATATAAAAAAAATAGGAAAACATTTAAACACATTTAAATTGTTAATTACGATTACCAACTACGACCTTACGGGCTTAACACCGTCGCCCTCGACATGCCACTACGCCTTGGCCTGGAAGGCGACAACCGTAAAACGTCGAGGTGCGATGTCGCCGTTTTATGTGGCCTAGTGTGATAGGTACGTCGGGTCCTCTGATTGTGATATTATCGTCGAGCGTGGCTGGTTTTTATTGGTCAATGGCTTTGCTTGCTAAAAATACGTAAAATCCAAATAGGAATCGCGTGAAGCGGATAAATGATCTAAAGTTATGTCATTTTAAGGCTTTACACTTTCGCACTTAAAGAGAAAGGAGGAACGGTATTAAGAAAATTTAGATTGCAAGGAATGACGGATGCGACCATACCAGCACTAACGCACCGGATCCCATCAGAACTCCGAAGGTAAGCGTGCTTGGACAAGAGTAGTATTAGGATGGGTGACCCCCTGGGAAGTCCTCGTGTTGCATCCCTCTTTTTGGCAAAATTTTATCCTACTTCTTTTAATATATCGGCGGAGATAAAATAAATTCGCAAATGATTTTTACGCGACGTAAAATTTGTTTTTTTTATGCGAGACAATAATTTTTTTTAAAGAGGATAAATGCGGAAATGATCAAAAATGCAATATACAAAAAAAGGAAAAACATTTAAAAAATATTTAAATTGTTAATACGATTACCAACTATGACCTTACGGGCTTAACACTGTCGCCCTCGACATGTCACTACGCCTTGGCCTGGAAGGCGGCAACTGTAAATCGTCGAGTTGCGATGTCATCATTGTATGCGGCCTAGTGCGATAGGCGCGTTGGGCCCTCTGATTGTGATATTATCGTCGAGCACGGCTGGATTTTATTGGTCAATGGCTTTGCCTGCGAAAAATACTTAAAATCAAAAGAGGAATCGTGTAAAACGGATAAATGAGCATAAAGTTATGTAGTTTTAAGTCTTTACACTTTCGCACCTAAAGTGGAAGGAGGAAAGGTATTAAGAGAATTTAGAGTGCAAGGAATGTCGGATGCGATCATACCAGCACTAACGCACCGAATCCCATCATAACTCCGAAATTATGCGTTCTTGGGCGAGAGTAGTACTAGGATGGGTGACCCCCTGAGAAGTCCTCGTGTTGCATCCCTCTTTTTGGCAAAATTTGTATCCTACTTCGTTTAATATATCGGAGGTAGATCAAATAAATTCGCAAATGAGTCTTATGCGTTGTAAATGATGTTTTTTTAACGTGAGACCATATTTTTTTCTAAAGAGGATAATTGCGAAAAAAATCAAAAAGGAAATACACAAAAAATAGGAAAACATTTAAATTTTTTATATGAGTACAACTACGACCTTACGGACTTAACACCGTCGCGCTCGACATGTCACTACGGCTTGGCCTGGAAGGCGGAAACCGTAAAACGTCGAATTGCAATGTCGTTGTTCCATGTGGCCTAGTGCAATAGGCACGTCGGGCCCTTTAATTATGATATTATCATCAAGATCGGCTGGTTTTTGTGGATCAATGGCTTTGCCTACGAAAAATAAGTAAAATCAAAAGAGGAATCATGTAAAACAGATAAATGAGCCTAAAGTTATGTCATTTTATGGTTTTACACTTTCGCACCTAAAGTAAAAGGAGGAAAGGTATTAATAGAATTTAGAGTGCATGGAATGTCGTATGCGATCATACCAGGACTAATGCACCGGATCCCATCAGAACTCCGATGGTAAGCGTGCTTGGGCAAGAGTAGTACTAGGATGGGTGACCCTATGGGAAGTTCTCGTGTTGCATCCCTTTTTTGGCAAAATTTGTATCCTACGTCTTCTAATATATCAGCGGTAGATCAAATAAATTCGCAAATGAGTTTTACACGTTGTAAACGATATTTTTTGACACGAGACAATAATTTTTTTTAATGAGGATAATTGCGGAAAAGATAAAAAAGGCAATATAAAAAAAATTGGAAAACATTTAAGCACATTTAAATTGTTAATTACGATTACCAACTACGACCTTACGGGCTTAACACCGTCGCGCTCGACAGGTCACTACGCCTTGGCTTGGAAGGCGACAACCGTAAAACGTCAAGGTGCGATGTCGCCGTTCCATGTGGCCTAGTGCGATAAGTATGTCGGGTCCTCTGATTGTGATCTTATCGTCGAGCGCGACTGGTTTTTATTGGTCAATGGCTTTGCCTGCTAAAAATACGTAAAATCAAAAGAGGAATAGCGTAAAACGGATAAATGATCGTAAAGTTATGTCATTTTAAGGCTTTACACTTTCGCACTTAAAGAGGAAGGAGGAAAGGTATTAAGAGAATTTCGATTGCAAGGAATGATGGATGCGATCATACCAGCACTAACGCACCGGATCCCATCAGAACTCCGAATGTAAGCGTGCTTGGACAAGAGTAGTACTAGGATGGGTGACCCCCTGGGAAGTCCTCGTGCTGCATCCCTCTTTTTGGCAAAATTTGTATCCTACTTCTTTTAATATATCGGCGGAGATAAAATAAATTCGCAAATAATTTTTACGCGACGTAAAATTTGTTTTTGTTACGCGAGACAATAATTTTTTTTAAAGAGGATAATTGCGGAAATGATCAAAAAGGCAATATACAGAAAAAGGAAAAACATTTAAAAAATATTTAAATTGTTAATACGATTACCAACTACGACCTTACGGGCTTAACACCGTCGCCCTCGACATGTCGCTACGCCTTGGCCTGGAAGGCGGCAACTGTAAATCGTCTAGTTGCGATGTCGTCATTGTATGCGGCCTAGTGCGATAGGCACTTTGGGCCCTCTGATTGTAATATTATCGTTGAGCACGGCTGGATTTTATTGGTCAATGGCTTTGCCTGCAAAAAATACTTAAAATCAAAAGAGGAATCGCGTAAAACGGATAAATGAGCGTAAACTTATGTAGTTTTAAGTCTTTACACTTTCGCACCTAAAGTGGAAGGAGGAAAGGTATTAAGAAAATTTAGAGTGCAAGGAATGTCGGATGCGATCATACCAGCACTAACGCACCGGATCCCATCAGAACTCCAAAATTATGCGTTCTTGGGCGAGAGTAGTACTATGATGGGTGACCCCCTGGGATGTCCTCGTGTTGCATCCCTCTTTTTGGCAAAATTTGTATCCTATTTCATTTAATATATCAGTGGTAGATCAAATAAATTCGCAAATGAGTCTTACGCGTTGTAAACGATATTTTTTTAACGCGAGACCATACTTTTTTCTTAAAGAGGATAATTTCGGAAAAGATAAAAAAGGAAATACACAAAAAATAGGAAAACATTTAAATTTTTTATACGATTAGAACTACGACCTTACGGGATTAACACCGTCGCGCTCGACATGTCACTACGGCTTGGCCTGGAAGGCGGCAACCGTAAAACGTCGAATTGCAGTGTCGCGGTTCCATGAGGCCTTGTGCAATAGGCATGTGGGCCCCTTTTATTATGATATTATCGTCGAGCTCAGCTAGTTTTTATTGGTCAATGGCTTTGCCTACGAAAAATAAGTAAAATAAAAAGAGGAATCACGTAAAACAGATAAATGAGCCTAAAGTAATGTCGTTTTAAGGTTTGATAATTGATAGAATTTAGAGTGCATGGAATGTCGTATGCGATCATACCAGGACTAACGCACCGGATCCCATCAGAACTCCGATGGTAAGCGTGCTTGGGCAAGAGTAGTACTAGGATGGGTGACCCCNCAGATAAATGAGCCTAAATTTATGTCATTTTAAGGCTTTATACTTTCGCACCTAAAGCGGAGGGAGGAAAGTTACTAATAGAATTTAGAGTGCAAGTAATGTCGTATGCGATCATACTAGCACTAACGCACCGGATCCCATCAGAACTCCGATGGTAAGCGTGCTTGGGCAAGAGTAGTACTAGGATGGGTGACCCTATGGGAAGTTCTCGGGTTGCATCCCTTTTTTGGCAAACTTTGTATCCTACTTCTTCTACTTGTTATATTATCGTCGAGCACGGCTGGTTTTTATCGGTCAATGGCTTTGAATATACGTAGAATCAAAAGAGGAATCGCATAAAACGGATAAATGGGCGTAAAGTTATGTCATTTTAAGGCTTTATACTCTCGCACCTAAAGCGGAGGGAGGAAAGTTACTAATAGAATTTAGAGTGCATGGAATGTCGTATTCGATCATACCAGGACTAATGCACCGGATCCCATCAGAACTCCGATGGTCAGCGTGCTTGGGCAAGAGTAGTACTAGGATGGGTGACCCTATGGGAAGTTCTCGGGTTGCATCCCTTTTTTGGCAAACTTTGTATCCTACTTCTTCTACTTGTTATATTATCGTCGAGCACGGCTGGTTTTTATTGGTCAATGGCTTCGCCTGCTAAAAATACGTAAAATCAAAAGAGGAATCGCATAAAACGGATAAATGGGCGTAAAGTTATGTCATTTTTAGGCTTCACACTATCGCAGCAAAAGCGGAAGGGGCAAAGGTATTAAGAGACTATAGAGTGCAAGGAATGACGGAAGCGATCATACCAGCACTAACGCACTGGATCCCATCAGAACTCCGAAGTCAAGAGTGCTTGGGCGAGAGTAGTACTAGAGTGGGTGACCCTATGGGAAGTCCTAGTGTTGCATCCCTCTTTTTGGCTAAATTTATATCCTGCTTCTTTTGATATATCGGCGGTAGGTCAAATAAATTCGCAAATGAGTTTTACGCATTGTAAACACTATTTTTTTACGTGAGACAATAACTTTTTTTAAATAGGATAATTGCGGAGAAGATCAAAAAGGCAATATAAACAAAATAGGAAAACATTTAAATTGTTAATACGATTACCAACAATGACCTTACAGGCTTAACACTATCGCGCTCGACATGTCACTAATCCTTGGCCGGGAAGGCGGCAACTATAAATCGTCGAGTTGCGATGTCTCTGTTGCATGCGGCCTAGTGCGATAAGCATGTCAGTCCCTATTACTGTGATATTATCGTCGAGAGCGATCATTTTTTACTGGTCAATGGCTTCGCCTGCGAAAAATACGTAAAATCAAAAGAGGAATCGCGTAAAATGGATAAATGAGCGTAAAGTTATGTCATTTTAAGGTTTTACACTTTCGTGCCTAAAGCGGAAGGAGGAAAGGTATTAAGAGAATTTAGAGTGCAAGGAATGTCGAATGCGATCATACCAGCACTAACACACCGGATCGCATTAGAACTAGGAAGGTAAGCGTGCTTGGGCGAGAGTAGTACTAGGATGGGTGACCCTCTAGGAAGTCCTCGTGTTGCATCCCTCTTTTTGGCAAAATTTGTATCCGACTTCTTTTAATATATTGGCTGTAGATCAAATAAATTCACAAATGAGTTTTACGCAGTGTAAACGATGTTTTTTTTATGCGAGACCATAATTTTTTTTGAATAGGATAATTGCGGAAAAGATAAAAAAACAATAATACAAAAATAGGAAAACATTTAAAAAACTTTTAAATAGTTAATTATGATTACCAACTATGACCTTACGGGCTTAACACTGTCGCGCTCGACATGTCACTACGCATTGGCCTGGCAGGCGGCAACCATAAAATGTCGAGTTGCGATGTTGCCGTTCCATGCCACCTATAGCGATAGGCACGTTGGGCCCTCTGATTGTGATATTATCGTCGAGCACGGCTTGTTTTTATTGGTCAATGGCTTTGCCTGCAAAAAATACGTCAAATCAAAAGAGGAATTGCGTAAAACAGATAAATGAGCGTAAAGTTATGTTGTTTGAAGGCTTTACACTTTCGTAACTAAAGCAGAAGGAGGAGAGGTATTAAGAGAATTTAGAGTGCAAGGAATGTCGGATGCGATCCTACCATCACTAATGCACTGGATCCCATCAGAACTCCAAAGGTAAGCGTGCTTGGGCGAGAGTAGTACTAGGATGGGTGACCCCATAGGAATTCCTCGTGTTGCATCCCTTTTTTGGAAAAATTTGTATCCTACTTCTTTTAATATATCGGCGTAGATCAAATAAATTTGCAAATGAGTTTTACACGTTGTAAATGCTGTTTTTTACGCGAGACAATAATTTTTTTTAAAGAGGATAATTGCATCAAAGATCAAAAAGGCAATATATAAAACATAGGAAAACATTTAAAAAACATTTAAATTGTTGATTACGATTACCAACTACGACCTTACGGGCTTAACCCCATCGCGCTCGACATGGCACTACTCCTTGGCCTAGAAGGCGGCAACCGTAAATAGTCGAGTTGCGATGTCGTCGTTGCATGCGGCCAAGTGCGANAATGTTCTCGTGTTGCATCCCTTTTTTGGCAAAATTTGTATCCTACGTCTTCTAATATATCGGCGGTAGATCAAATAAATTTGCAAATGAGTTTTACACGTTGTAAACGATATTTTTTGACATGAGACAATAATTTTTTTTAAAGAGGATAATTGCGGAAAAGATCAATAAGGAAATATAAAAAAAATAGGAAAACATTTAAACACATTTTAATTGTTAATTACGATTACCAACTACAACCTTACGGGCTTAACACCGTCGCGCTCGACATGTCACTACGCCTTGGCCTGGAAGGCGACAACCGTAAAACGTCGAGGTGCAATGTCGCCGTTCCATGTGGCCTAGTGCGATAGGTACGTCGGGTCCACTGATTATGATATTATCATCAAGCGCGACTGGTTTTTGTTGGTCAATGGCTTTGCCTGCTAAAAATACGTAAAATCAAAAGAGGAATTGCGTAAAACGGATAAATGATCGTAAAGTTATGTCGTTTTGAAGGCTTTACACTTCCGCACGTAAAGAGGAAGTAGGAAAGGTATTAAGAGATTTTAGATTGCAAGGAATGACAGATGCGATCATACCAGCACTAACGCACCGGATCCCATCAGAACTCCGAAGGTAAGCGTGCTTGGACAAGAGTAGTACTAAGATGGGTGACCCCCCGGGAAGTCCTCGTGTTGCATCCCTCTTTTTGGAAAAATTTGTATCCTACTTCTTTTAATGTATCGGCGGAGATAAAATAAATTCGCAAATGAGTTTTACGTGACGAAAAATTTGTTTTTTTTACGCGAGACAATAATTTATTTTAAAGAGGATAATTGCGGAAAAGATCAAAAAGGCAATATACAAAAAAGGAAAAACATTTTAAAAACATTTAAATTGTTAATACGATTACAACTACGACCTTTCGGGCTTAACACCGTTGCGCTCGACATGTCACTACGGCTTGGCTTGGAAGGCGGCAACCATAAAACGTGGAATTGCGATGTCGCTGTTCCATATGGCCTAGTGCAATAGGCACGTCGGTCCCTTTGATAGTGATATTATCGTCGAGCTCGGCTGGTTTTTGTTGGTCAATGTCTTTGCCTACGAAAAATACCTAAAATCAAAAGAGGAATCACGTAAAACAGATAAATGAGCCTAAATTTATGTCATTTTAAGGCTTTATACTTTCGCACCTAAAGCGGAGGGAGGAAAGTTACTAATAGAATTTAGAGTGCAAGTAATGTCGTATGCGATCATACTAGCACTAACGCACCGGATCCCATCAGAACTCCGATGGTAAGCGTGCTTGGGCAAGAGTAGTACTAGGATGGGTGACCCAATGGGAAGTTCTCGTGTTGCATCCCTTTTTTGGCAAAATTTGTATCCTACTTCTTCTAATTGTTATATTATCGTCGAGCACGGCTGGTTTTTATTGGTCAATGGCTTTGAATATACGTAAAATCAAAAGAGGAATCGCATAAAACGGATAAATGGGCGTAAAGTTATGTCATTTTTAGGCTTCACACTATCGCAGCAAAAGCGGAAGGGGCAAAGGTATTAAGAGACTATAGAGTGCAAGGAATGACGGAAGCGATCATACCAGCACTAACGCACTGGATCCCATCAGAACTCCGAAGTCAAGAGTGCTTGGGCGAGAGTAGTACTAGAGTGGGTGACCCTATGGGAAGTCCTAGTGTTGCATCCCTCTTTTTGGCTAAATTTATATCCTGCTTCTTTTGATATATCGGCGGTAGGTCAAATAAATTCGCAAATGAGTTTTACGCATTGTAAACACTATTTTTTTACGTGAGACAATAACTTTTTTTAAATAGGATAATTGCGGAGAAGATCAAAAAGGCAATATAAACAAAATAGGAAAACATTTAAATTGTTAATACGATTACCAACAATGACCTTACAGGCTTAACACTATCGCGCTCGACATGTCACTAATCCTTGGCCGGGAAGGCGGCAACTATAAATCGTCGAGTTGCGATGTCTCTGTTGCATGCGGCCTAGTGCGATAAGCATGTCAGTCCCTATTACTGTGATATTATCGTCGAGAGCGATCATTTTTTACTGGTCAATGGCTTCGCCTGCGAAAAATACGTAAAATCAAAAGAGGAATCGCGTAAAATGGATAAATGAGCGTAAAGTTATGTCATTTTAAGGTTTTACACTTTCGTGCCTAAAGCGGAAGGAGGAAAGGTATTAAGAGAATTTAGAGTGCAAGGAATGTCGAATGCGATCATACCAGCACTAACACACCGGATCGCATTAGAACTAGGAAGGTAAGCGTGCTTGGGCGAGAGTAGTACTAGGATGGGTGACCCTCTAGGAAGTCCTCGTGTTGCATCCCTCTTTTTGGCAAAATTTGTATCCGACTTCTTTTAATATATTGGCTGTAGATCAAATAAATTCACAAATGAGTTTTACGCAGTGTAAACGATGTTTTTTTTATGCGAGACCATAATTTTTTTTGAATAGGATAATTGCGGAAAAGATAAAAAAACAATAATACAAAAATAGGAAAACATTTAAAAAACTTTTAAATAGTTAATTATGATTACCAACTATGACCTTACGGGCTTAACACTGTCGCGCTCGACATGTCACTACGCATTGGCCTGGCAGGCGGCAACCATAAAATGTCGAGTTGCGATGTTGCCGTTCCATGCCACCTATAGCGATAGGCACGTTGGGCCCTCTGATTGTGATATTATCGTCGAGCACGGCTTGTTTTTATTGGTCAATGGCTTTGCCTGCAAAAAATACGTCAAATCAAAAGAGGAATTGCGTAAAACAGATAAATGAGCGTAAAGTTATGTTGTTTGAAGGCTTTACACTTTCGTAACTAAAGCAGAAGGAGGAGAGGTATTAAGAGAATTTAGAGTGCAAGGAATGTCGGATGCGATCATACCATCACTAATGCACTGGATCCCATCAGAACTCCAAAGGTAAGCGTGCTTGGGCGAGAGTAGTACTAGGATGGGTGACCCCATAGGAATTCCTCGTGTTGCATCCCTTTTTTGGAAAAATTTGTATCCTACTTCTTTTAATATATCGGCGTAGATCAAATAAATTTGCAAATGAGTTTTACACGTTGTAAATGCTGTTTTTTACGCGAGACAATAATTTTTTTTAAAGAGGATAATTGCATCAAAGATCAAAAAGGCAATATATAAAACATAGGAAAACATTTAAAAAACATTTAAATTGTTGATTACGATTACCAACTACGACCTTACGGGCTTAACCCCATCGCGCTCGACATGGCACTACTCCTTGGCCTAGAAGGCGGCAACCGTAAATAGTCGAGTTGCGATGTCGTCGTTGCATGCGGCCAAGTGCGATAGGCAAGTCGGACCCCATTACTGTGATATTATCGTCGAGAGTGATCGGTTTTTATTGGTCAATGGCTTTACCTGCGAAAAATATGTAAAATCAAAAGAGGAATCGCGTAAAACGGATAAATGAGCATAAAGTTATGTCGTTTTAAGGCTTTACACTTTCGCACTTAAAGAGGAAGGAGGAAACGTATTAAGAGAATTTAGATTGCAAGGAATGACAGATGCGATCATACCAGCACTAATACACCGGATCCCATCAGAACTCCGAAGGTAAGCGTGCTTGGACAAGAGTAGTACTAGGATGGGTGACCCCCCGGGAAGTCATCGTGTTGCATCCCCCTTTTTGGAAAAATTTGTATCCTACTTATTTTAATGTATCGGCGGAGATAAAATAAATTCGCAAATGAGTTTTACGCGACGAAAAAATTTGTTGTTTTTACGCGAAACAATAATTTTTTTTAAAGAGGATAATTGCGGAAAAGATAAAAAAGGCAATATACAAAAAAAGGAAAAACATTTTAAAAGCATTTAAATTGTTAATACGATTACAACTACGACCTTACGGGCTTAACACCGTCGTGCTCGACATGTCACTACGGCTTGGCTTGGAAGGCGGCAACCGTAAAATGTGGAATTGCGATGTCGCCGTTCCATATGGCCTAGTGCAATAGGCATGACGGGCCCTTTGATAGTGATATTATCGTCGAGCTCGGCTGGTTTTTGTTGGTCAATGTCTTTGCCTACGAAAAATACCTAAAATCAAAAGAGGAATCACGTAAAATAGATAAATGAGCCTAAATTGATGTCATTTTAAGGCTTTACACTTTCGCACCTAAAGCAGAAGGAGGAAAGTTACTAATAGAATTTAGAGTGCAAGTAATGTCATATGCGATCATACTAGCACTAACGCACCAGATCCCATCAGAACTCCGATGGTAAGCGCGCTTGGCCAAGAGTAGTACTAGGATGGGTGACCCCATGGGAAGTTCTCGTGTTGCATCCCTTTTTTGGCAAAATTTGTATCCTACTTCTTCTAATTGTTATATTATCGTCAAGCACGGCTGGTGTTTATTGGTCAATGGCTTTGAATATACGTAAAATCAAAAGAGGAATCGCATAAAACGGATAAATGGGCGTAAAGTTATGTCATTTTTAGGCTTCACACTATCGCAGCTAAAGCGGAAGGGGGAAAGGTATTAAGAGAATATAGAGTGCAAGGAATGACGGAAGCGATCATACCAGCACTAACGCACTGGATCCCATCAGAACTCCGAAGTCAAGAGTGCTTGGGCGAGAGTAGTACAACAATGGGTGACCCCATGGGAAGTCCTAGTGTTGCATCCCTCTTTTTGGCTAAATTTGTATCCTGCTTCTTTTGATATATCGGCGGTAGGTCAAATAAATTCGCAAATGAGTTTTACGCGTTGTAAACGCTGTTTTTTTACGCGAGACAATCATTTTTTTTTAAATAGGATAATTGCGGAGAAGATCAAAAAGGCAATATAAACAAAATAGGAAAACATTTAAATTGTTAATACGATTACCAACTATGACCTTACAGGCTTAACACTATCGCGCTCGACATGTCACTAATCCTTGGCCGGGAAGGCGGCAACTATTAATCGTCGACTTGCGATGTCGCTGTTGCATGCGGCCTAGTGCGATAAGCATGTCGGTCCCTGTTACTGTGATATTATCGTCGAGAGCGATCGGTTTTTATTGGTCAATGGCTTCGCCTGCGAAAAATACGTAAAATCAAAAGAGGAATCGCGTAAAATGGATAAATGAGCGTAAAGTTATGTCATTTTAAGGATTTACACTTTCGCGCCTAAAGCGGAAGGAGGAAAGGTATTAAGAGAATTTAGAGCGCAAGGAATGTCGGATGCAATCATACCAGCACTAACACACCGGATCGCATTAGAACTAGGAAGGTAAGCGTGCTTGGGCGAGAGTAGTACTAGGATGGGTGACCCTCTGGGAAGTCCTCGTGTTGCATCCCTCTTTTTGGCAAAATTTGTATCCTACTTCTTTTAATATATAGGCTGTAGATCAAATAAATTCACAAATGAGTTTTACGCAGTGTAAACGATGTTTTTTTTATGCGAGACCATAATTTTTTTTTAAATAGGATAATTGCGGAAAAGATAAAAAAATAATAATACAAAAATAGGAAAACATTTAAAAAACTTTTAAATTGTTAATTATGATTACCAACTATGACTTTACGGGCTTAACACCGTCGCGCTCGACATGTCACTACGCATTGGCCTGGCAGGCGGCAACCGTAAAATGTCGAGTTGCGATGTTGCCGTTCCATGCGACCTAGTGAGATAGGCACGTTGGGCCCTCTGATTGTTATATTATTGTTGAGCACGGCTAGTTTTTATTGGTTAATGGCTTTGCCTGCAAAAAATACGTCAAATCAAAAGAGGAATTGCGTAAAACGGATAAATGAGCGTAAAGTTATGTCGTTTGAAGGCTTTACACTTTCGTAACTAAAGCAGAAGGAGGAGAGGTATTAAGAGAATTTAGAGTGCAAGGAATGTCGGATGCGATCCTACCATCACTAATGCACTGGATCCCATCAGAACTCCGAAGGTAAGCGTGCTTGGGCGAGAGTGGTACTAGGATGGGTGACCCCATAGGAAGTCCTCGTGTTGCATCCCTTATCCTACTTCTTTTAATATATCGGCGGTAGATCAAATAAATTTGCAAATGAGTTTTACACGTTGTAAATGATGTTTTTTACGCGAGACAATAATTTTTTTTTAAAGAGTATAATTGCGTCAAAGATCAAAAAGGCAATATATAAAAAATAGGAAAACATTTAAATTGTTAATTACGATTACCAACTACGACCTTACGGGCTTAGCCCCATCGCGCTCGACATGGTACTACTCCTTGGCCTAGAAGGCGGCAACCGTAAATAGTCGAGTTGCGATGTCGTCGTTGCATGCGGCCAAGTGCGATAGGCAAGTCGGACCCCATTACTGTGATATTATCGTCGAGAGCAATCGGTTTTTATTGGTCAATGGCGTTGCCTGCGAAAAATATGTAAAATCAAAAGAGGAATCGCATAAAACGGATAAATGAGCGTAAAGTTATGTCGTTTTAAGGCTTTACACTTTCGCACCTAAAGCGGAAGGAGGAAATGTATTAAGTGAATTTAAAGTGGAAGGATTGTCGGATGAGATCATACCAGCCCTAACGCACTAGATCCCATCAGAACTCCAAAATTAAGCGTGCTTCAGCGAGAGTAGTACTAGGATGGGTGACCCCCTGGGAAGTCCTTGTGTTGCATCCCTCTATTTGGAAAAATGTGTATCCTACTTCATTTATATATCGGTGGTAGATCAAATAAATTCGCAAATGAGCTTTACGCGTTGTAAACGATGTTTTTTTTACGCGAGACAATAATTTTTTTTAAAGAGGATAACTACGGAAAAGATAAAAAGACAATATACAAAAAATAGGAAAATATATAAATTGTTAATTTTGATTACGAACTATGACCTGACGGGCTTAACACCATCGCGCTCTACATGTAACTACGGCCTGGCCTTGAAAGCGGTAACTGTAAAACGTTGAGTTGCCATGTCGTCGTTCCAAGTGGCCTAGTGCGATAGGTACGTCGGGCCCTCTGATTGTGACATTATTGTCAAGCACGGCTGGTTTTTATTGGTCAATGGCTTTGCCTGCAAAAAATACATAAAATCAAAAGAGGAATCGCGTAAAACGGATAAATGAGCATCAAGTTATGTCGTTTTAAGGCTTTACACTTTCGCTCTTAAAGAGGAAGGAGGAACGGTATTAAGATAATATAGAGTGCAAGGAATGACGGATGCCATCATGCCAGCACTAACGCACCGGATCCCATCAGAACTCCGAAGGTAAGCGTGTTAGGACAAGAGTAGCACTAGAATGGGTCACCCCCTGGGAATTCCTCGTGTTGCATCCATCTTTTTGGCGAAATTTGTATCATACTTTTTTGAATAGATCAGCGGTAGATTAAATAAATTCGCAAATGAGTTTTACACGTTGTAAACGATAATTTTTTACAAGAGACAATAATTTTTTTTTAAAGAGGATAATTGCGAAAAAGATCAAAACAGCAATATACAACTACGACCTTATGGGCTTAACATCGTCGCGCTCGACATATCACTACGCCATGGACTGGAAGGCGGAAATCGTAAAACGTCAAGTTGCAATGTCGCCGTTCCATGTGACCTAGTGTGACAGGCACACCGGGCCCTCTTATTGTGATATTATCGTCGAGTGCGGCTGGTTTTTCTTGGTCAATGGCTTTGCCTGCGAAAAATACATAAAATCAAAAGAGGAATTGCGTAAAATGCATAAATGAGTGTAAAATTATATCGTTTTAAGGCTTTACACTTTCACGCCTAAAGCGGAAGGAGGAAAGGTATTAAGAGAATTTAGAGTGCAAGGAATGTCGGATGCGATCATACCAGCACTAACACACCATATCGCATTAGAACTCCGAAGGTAAGCGTGCTTGGGCGGGAGAAGTACTAGGATGGGTGACCCTCTGGGAAGTCCTCGTGTTGCATCCCTCTTTTTAGCAAAATTTGTATCCTACTTCTTTTAATATATAGGCTGTAGATCAAATAAATTCGCAAATGAGCTTTACGCGTTGTAAACGATGTTTTTTTTATGCGAGACCATAATTTTTTTTTAAATAGGATAATTGCGGAAAAGATAAAAAAACAATAATACAAAAATAGGAAAACATTTAAAAAACTTTTAAATTGTTAATTATGATTACCAACTATGACCTTACGGGCTTAACACCGTCGCGCTCGACATGTCACTACGCATTGGCCTGGCAGGCGGCAACCGTAAAATGTCGAGTTGCGATGTTGCCGTTCCATGCGACCTAGTGAGATAGGCACGTTGGGCCCTCTGATTGTTATATTATTGTTGAGCACGGCTAGTTTTTATTGGTCAATGGCTTTGCCTGCAAAAAATACGTCAAATCAAAAGAGGAATTGCGTAAAACGGATAAATAAGCGTAAAGTTATGTCGTTTGAAGGCTTTACACTTTCGTAACTAAAGCAGAAGGAGGAGAGGTATTAAGAGAATTTAGAGTGCAAGGAATGTCGGATGCGATCCTACCATCACTAATGCACTGGATCCCATCAGAACTCCGAAGGTAAGCGTGCTTGGGCGAGAGTGGTACTAGGATGGGTGACCCCATAGGAAGTCCTCGTGTTGCATCCCTTATCCTACTTCTTTTAATATATCGGCGGTAGATCAAATAAATTTGCAAATGAGTTTTACACGTTGTAAATGATGTTTTTTACGCGAGACAATAATTTTTTTTTAAAGAGTATAATTGCGTCAAAGATCAAAAAGGCAATATATAAAAAATAGGAAAACATTTAAATTGTTAATTACGATTACCAACTACGACCTTACGGGCTTAGCCCCATCGCGCTCGACATGGTACTACTCCTTGGCCTAGAAGGCGGCAACCGTAAATAGTCGAGTTGCGATGTCGTCGTTGCATGCGGCCAAGTGCGATAGGCAAGTCGGACCCCATTACTGTGATATTATCGTCGAGAGCAATCGGTTTTTATTGGTCAATGGCGTTGCCTGCGAAAAATATGTAAAATCAAAAGAGGAATCGCATAAAACGGATAAATGAGCGTAAAGTTATGTCGTTTTAAGGCNCTGCGATAGGCAAGTCGGACCCCATTACTGTGATATTATCGTCGAGAGCAATCGGTTTTTATTGGTCAATGGCGTTGCGTGCGAAAAATATGTAAAATCAAAAGAGGAATCGCATAAAACGGATAAATGAGCGTAAAGTTATGTCGTTTTAAGGCTTTACACTTTCGCACCTAAAGCGGAAGGAGGAAATGTATTAAGTGAATTTAAAGTGGAAGGATTGTCGGATGAGATCATACCAGCCCTAACGCACTAGATCCCATCAGAACTCCAAAATTAAGCGTGCTTCAGCGAGAGTAGTACTAGGATGGGTGACCCCCTGGGAAGTCCTTGTGTTGCATCCCTCTATTTGGAAAAATGTGTATCCTACTTCATTTATATATCGGTGGTAGATCAAATAAATTCGCAAATGAGCTTTACGCGTTGTAAACGATGTTTTTTTTACGCGAGACAATAATTTTTTTTAAAGAGGATAACTACGGAAAAGATAAAAAGACAATATACAAAAAATAGGAAAATATATAAATTGTTAATTTTGATTACGAACTATGACCTGACGGGCTTAACACCATCGCGCTCTACATGTAACTACGGCCTGGCCTTGAAAGCGGTAACTGTAAAACGTTGAGTTGCCATGTCGTCGTTCCAAGTGGCCTAGTGCGATAGGTACGTCGGGCCCTCTGATTGTGACATTATTGTCAAGCACGGCTGGTTTTTATTGGTCAATGGCTTTGCCTGCAAAAAATACATAAAATCAAAAGAGGAATCGCGTAAAACGGATAAATGAGCATCAAGTTATGTCGTTTTAAGGCTTTACACTTTCGCTCTTAAAGAGGAAGGAGGAACGGTATTAAGATAATATAGAGTGCAAGGAATGACGGATGCCATCATGCCAGCACTAACGCACCGGATCCCATCAGAACTCCGAAGGTAAGCGTGTTAGGACAAGAGTAGCACTAGAATGGGTCACCCCCTGGGAATTCCTCGTGTTGCATCCATCTTTTTGGTGAAATTTGTATCATACTTTTTTGAATAGATCAGCGGTAGATTAAATAAATTCGCAAATGAGTTTTACACGTTGTAAACGATAATTTTTTACAAGAGACAATAATTTTTTTTTAAAGAGGATAATTGCGAAAAAGATCAAAACAGCAATATACAACTACGACCTTATGGGCTTAACATCGTCGCGCTCGACATATCACTACGCCATGGACTGGAAGGCGGAAATCGTAAAACGTCAAGTTGCAATGTCGCCGTTCCATGTGACCTAGTGTGACAGGCACACCGGGCCCTCTTATTGTGATATTATCGTCGAGTGCGGCTGGTTTTTCTTGGTCAATGGCTTTGCCTGCGAAAAATACATAAAATCAAAAGAGGAATTGCGTAAAATGCATAAATGAGTGTAAAATTATATCGTTTTAAGGCTTTACACTTTCACGCCTAAAGCGGAAGGAGGAAAGGTATTAAGAGAATTTAGAGTGCAAGGAATGTCGGATGCGATCATACCAGCACTAACACACCATATCGCATTAGAACTCCGAAGGTAAGCGTGCTTGGGCGGGAGAAGTACTAGGATGGGTGACCCTCTGGGAAGTCCTCGTGTTGCATCCCTCTTTTTAGCAAAATTTGTATCCTACTTCTTTTAATATATCGACGGTAAATCAAATAAATTCGCAAATGAGTTTTACGCATTGTAAACGATGTTTTTTTACGCGAGACCATAAGTTTTTTTTAAAGAGGATAATTGCGGAAAAGATAAAAAAAGCAATAATACAAAAATGGGACAACATTTAAAAAACATTTAAATTGTTAATTACGATTGCCAACTATGACCTTACGGGCTTAATACCATCGTGATCGACATGTCACTACGCATTGGCCTGGCAGGCGGCAACCGTAAAACGTCGAGTTGTGATGTTGCCGTTCATGCAGCCTAGTGCGATAGGCACGTTGCGCCCCCTGATTCTAATATTATCGTCGAGCACGGCTGGTTTTTATTGGCCAATGGCTTTGCCTGCAAAAAATACGTCAAATCAAAAGAGAAATCGCATAAAACGGATAAATGAGCTTAAAGTTATGTCGTTTTAAGGCTTTTCACTTTCGCACCTAAAGAAGAAGGAGGAAAGGTATTAAGAGAATTTAGAGTGCAAGGAATGTCGGATGCGATCATACCATCACTAACGCACCGGATCCCATCAGAACTCCGAAGGTAATCATGCTTGGGCGAGAGTAGTATTAGGATGGGTGACCTCATGGAAAATCCTCGTGTTGCATCCCTTTTCTGGCAAAATTTGTATCCTACTTCTTTTAATATATCGGCGGTAGATCAAATAAATTTACAAATGAGTTTTACACGTTGTAAATGATGTTTTTTACGCGAGATAGTAATTTTTTTTAAAGAGGATAATTGCGGAAAAGATGAAAAAGGCAATATACAAAAAATAGGAAAACATTTAAAAAACATTTAAATTGTTAATTACGATTACCAACTACGACCTTACGGGCTTAAAACCATCGCGCTAGACATATCACTACGCCTTGGCCTGGAAGGCGGCAACTGTAAAATGTCGAGTTACGATGTTGCCATTCATGCGGCCTAGTGGGATAGGAACGTTGCACCCTCTGATTGTGATATTATCGTCGAGCACGACTGGTTTTTATTGGTCAATGGTTTTGCCTGCGAAAAATACATAAAATCAATAGAGGAATCACGTAAAACGGATAAATGAGCGTAAAGTTATGTCGTTTTAAGGCTTTACACTTTCGCAACTAAAGTAGAAGGAGGAGAGGTATTAAGAGAATTTAGAGTGCAAGTAATGTCAGATGCGATCATACCAACAATAACGCACCGGATCCAATCAGAACTCCGAAATTAAGCGTGCTTGGGCGAGAGTAGTACTAGGATGGGTTACCCCCTGGGAAGTCCTTGTGTTGCATCCCTCTTTTTGGAAAAATGTGTATCCTACTTCTTTTCATATATCGGCGGTAGATCAAATAAATTCGCAAATGAGCTTTACGCGTTGTAAATGATGTTTTTTATATGCGAGACAAAATTTTTTTTAAAGAGTATAAATGCGGAAAAGATAAAAAAGCCAATATACAAAAAATAGGAAAAACATTTAAATTTTTTATTGTGATTACCAACTACGACCTGACGGGCTTAACACCGTCGCGCTCGACATGTCACTACGGCTTGGCCTGGAAGGCGGCAACCGTAAAACGTCATGTTGCGATGTTGTCGTTCCATGTGTCCTAGTGCGATAGTAATGTCGGGCCCTCTGATTGTGATATTATCGTCGAGCGCAGCTGGGTTTTATTGGTCAATGGCTTTGCCTGCGAAAAATACATAAAATCAAAAGAGGAATCACGTAAAACGGATAAATGAGCGTAAAGTTATGTCGTTTTAAGGCTTTACACTTTCGCAACTAAAGCAGAAGGAGGAGAGGTATTAAGAGATTTTAGAGTGCAAGGAATGTCGGATGCGATCATACCATCACTAACGCACCAAATCCAATCAGAACTCCGAAGGTAAGCGTGCTTGGAAAAGAGTACTACTAGGATGGGTGACTCCGTGGGAAGTCCTCATGTTGCATCCCTCTTTTTGGCAAAATTTGTATCCTATCTTTTTGAATATATCGGCGGTAGATTAAATAAATTTGCAAATGAGTTTTACACGTTGTAAATGATATTTTTTTACACAAGACAATAATTTTTTTTTAAAGAGGATAATTACGGAAAAGACCAAAACGGCAATATACAAAAAATAGGAAAACATTTAAAAACATTTAAATTGTTAATGACGATTGCCAGTTACGACTTTACGGGCTTAACACCGATGCACTCGATATGTCACTACGCCTTGGCCTGGAAGACGGCAACCGTAAAACATCGAGCTGCAATGTCGCAGTTCCATGCGGCCTAGTGTGATAGGCACGTCGGGCACTGATTGTGATATAATCATCGAGCGCGGCTGGTTTTTATTGGTCAATGGCTTTAACTTCAAAAAATACGTAAAATCAAAAGAGGAATCGCGTAAAACGGATAAATGAGCGTAAAGTTATATCGTTTTAAGGCTATACAGTTTCACATCTAAAGCGGAAGGTGGAAAGGTATTTAGAGAATTTAGAGTGCAAGGAATATCGGATGCGATCATACCAGCAATAATGCACCGGATCCCATCAGAACTCTGAAGTCAAGCGCCCTCGGGCGAGAGTAGTACTAGGATGGGTGACCCCCTGGGAAGTCCTCGTGTTGCATCCCTCTTTTTTGCAAAATTTGTATCCTACTTCTTTTAACGTATCGGCGGAGATAAAACAAATTCGCAAATGAGTTTTACGTGATGTAAACGTTGTTTTTTTTACGCAAGACAATAATTTTTTTAAAGAGGATAATTGCAGAATAGATAAAAAAGGCAATATACAAAAAATAGGAAAACATTTTAAAAAAATTTAAATTGTTAATTACTATTACCAACTACGACCTTCCGGGCTTAACACTTTCGCGCTCGACATGTCACTATGCCTTGGCCTGGAAGGCAGCAACTGTATAACGTCGAGTTGCAATGTCGCTGTTCCATGCGACCTAGTGCGATAGGAACGCCAGGCCCTCTGATTGTGATATTATCGTCGAGCGCGGCTGGTTTTTCTTGGTCCGTGGATTTGCCTGTGAAAAATACATAAAATCAAAAGAGGAATCGCGTAAAACGGATAAATGATCGTAAAGTTATGTCGTTTTAAGGCTTTACACTTTCGCACCTAAAACGGAAGGAGGAAAGGTATTAAGAGAATTTATTGTGCAAGGTATGTCGGATGCGATCATGCCAGAACTAACACACCGGATACCATTAGAACTCCAAAGGTAAGAGTGCTTGGGCGAGAGTAGTACTAGGGTGGGTTACCCTCTGGGAAGTCCTCGTGTTGCATCCCTCTTTTTGGCAATATTTGTATCCTACCTTTTTGAATATATCAGCGGTAGATTAAATAAATTCGCAAATGAGTTTTACACGTTGTAAACGATATGTTTTTACATGAGACAATAATTTTTTTAAAGAGGATAATTACGGAAAAGATCAAAAAGGCAATGATACAAAAATAGGAAAACATTTAAAAACATTTAAATTGTTAATTACGATTGCCAACTATGACATTACGGGCATAACACTGTCGTGCTCGACATGTCACTACGCATTGGCCTGGAAGGCGGCAACTGTAAAACGTCGAGTTGCTATGTCGCCGTTCCATGCGGCCTAGTGCGATAGGCACGCTGGGCCCTCTTATTGTGATATTATTATCGAGCACAACTGGTTTTTATTGGTCAATGGCTTTGCCTGCAAAAAATACGTCAAATCAAAAGAGGAACCGCGTAAAACGGATAAATGAGCGTAAAGTTATGTCGTTTTAAGGCTTTACACTTTCGCACCTAAAGCAGAAGGAGGAAAGGTTTTAGAGTGCAAGGAATGTCGGATGCGATCTTACCATCACTAACGCATCGGATCCCCTCAGAACTCCGATGGTAAGTGTGCTTGTGCGAGACTAGTACTAGGATGGGTGACCCCATGGGAAGTCCTCGTGTTGCATCCCTTTTTTGGCAAAATTTGTATCCTACTTCTTTTAATATATCGGCGGTAGATCAAATAAATTTTCAAATGAGTTTTACACGTTGTAAATGATGTTTTTTAAGCGAGACATAATTTTTTTTAAAGAGGATAATTGCGGAAAAGATCAAAAAGGCAATATACAAAAAATAGGAAGACATTTAAAAAATATTTAAATTGTTAATTACGATAACCAACTACGACCTTACGGGCTTAACACCATCGCGCTAGACATATCACTACGCTTTGGCCTGGAAGGCGGCAACTGTAAAACGTCGAGTTGCAATGTCACCGTTCCATGCGACCTAGTGCTATAGGCACGTCGGGCCCTCTAATTGTGATATTATTGTCGAGCGCAGCTAGTTTTTATTGGTCGACGGCTTTCCCTGCGAAAAATACGTAAAATGAAAAGAGGAATCTCGTAACACAGATAAATGAGCGTAAAGTTATATTATTTTAAGGCTTTACACTTTCGCACCTAAAGCAGAAGGCGGAAAGGTATTGAGAGAATTTAGAGTGCAAGGAATGTCGAATGCAATCATACCAGCACTAATGCACCGGATCCCATCAGAACTCTGAAGGTAAGCGTGCTAGGGCGAGACTAGTACTAGGATTGGTGACCCTCTGGGAAGTCCTCGTGTTGCATCCCTCTTTTTGGCAAAATTTGTATCCTAATTCTTTTATTATATCGGCGGTAGATCAAATAAATTCGCAAATGAGTTTTACGCATTGTAAACGATGTTTTTTTTATGCGAGACCATAATTTTTTTAAAGATAATAATTGCGGAAAAGAAAAAAAAAAGCAATAATACAAATATAGGAAAACATTTAAATTGTTAATTACGATTACAACTACGACCTTACGGGCTTAACAACATCGTGTTCGACATGTCACTATGCCTTGGCCTTGAAGGAGGCAACCGTAAAACGTCGAGTTGCGATGTCGCCATTCCATGCAGCGTAGTGTTATAGGCACGTCGGCCCCTTTGACTGTTATATTATCATCGAGCGCGGATGCTTTTTAATGGTCAAAAGAGGAATCGCGTAAAACAGATAAATGAGCGTAAAGCTATGTCATTTTAACGCTATACACTTTCGCTCCTAAAGCGGAAGGAGGAAAGGTATTAAGAGAATTTAGAGTGCAAGGAATGTCGGATGCAATCATACAAGCACTAACGTACTGGATCCCATTAGAACTATGAAGTTAAGCGTACTTGGGCGAGAGTAGTACTAGGATGGGTGACCCCCTGGGAAGTCTTTGTGTTGCATTCTTCTTTTTGGCAAAATTTGTATCCTACTTCTTGTAATATATAAGCGGTAGATCAAATAGATTCGCAAATGAGTTTTATGCGTTGTAAAAGATATTTTTTTCACGCGAAACAATAATTTCTTTTTTGAAGAGAATAATTGCGGGAAAGATAAAAAAGGCAATATAAAAAAATTAGGAACACATTTAAATTGTTAATTACGATTACCAACTATGACCTTACGGGCTTAATACCGCCACGCTCGACATGTCACTACGACTTCGCCTGGAATGTGGCAACCGTAAAACATGGATTTGCGATGTCGCCGTTCCGTGTGGCCTAGTGCGATAGGCACATCGGACCCTCTAATTGTGATATTATCGTCGAGCGTGTCTAGTTTTTATTGGTTAATGGCTTTGCTTGCGAAAAATACGTAAAATCAAAAGGGGAATCGCTTAAAATGGATAAATGAGTGTAAAGTTATATCGTTTTAAGGATTTACACTTTCGAACCTAAAGAGGAAGGAGGAAAGCTATTAAGAGAATTTAGAGTGCAAGCAATGTCGGATGTGATCATACCAGCACTAATGCACTGGATCCCATCAGAACTCCGAAGTGAAGCGTGTTTGTGCGAGAGTAGTACTAGGATGGGAGACCCCCTGGGAAGTCCTCGTGTTGCATCCCAATTTTTGGAAAAGTTTGTATCTTACTTCTTTTAATATATCGGCGGTAGATCAAATAAATTCGCAAATCAGTGTTACGCATTGTAAACGATGTTTTTTTTACGCGAGACAATAATTTTTTTTAAAGAAGATAATTGCGGAAAAGATCAAAAAGGCAATATACAAAAAAAAGGAAAACATTTAAAAAACCTTTTAAATTGTTAATTACGATTACCGACTGCCACCTTACGGGCTTAACACCGTCGCGCTTGACATGTCACTATGCCTTGGCCTGGTAGGCGGCAATCGTAAAGCGTCGAGTTGCGATGTCGCTGTTCCACGCGGCCTAGTGCGATAGGCACGTCGGGCCCTCTAATTGTGATATTATCATCGAGCGTGGCTGGTTTTTATTGATCAATGGCTTTGCCTGCAAAAAATGCGTAATATCAAAAGTGGAATCGCGTAAAACGGATAAATGGGCGTAAAGTTATGTCGTTTTAAGGATTTACACTTTCGCACTTAAGCGGAAGGAGGAAAGGTATTAAGAGAATTTCAAGTGCAAGGAATGTTGGATGCGATCATACCAGCACTAACGCATCGGATTCCATCAGAACTCTGAAGTAAAGCGTGCTTGGGCGAGAGTAGTACTAGGATGGGTTACTCCCTGGGAAGTCTTCATGTTGCATCCCTCTTTTTGGCAAAATTTGTATCCTGCTTCTTTTAATTTATGGGCGGTAGATCAAATAAATTTGCAAATCAGTGTTACGCGTTGTAAACGATGTTTCTTTTACTGGAGACAATATATTTTTTAAAGAGGATAATTGGGGAAAGATCAAAAAGGCAATATACAAAAAGTAGGAAAACTTTTAAATTGTTAATTACGATTACCAACTACGACCTTACGGGCTTAACACCGTCGTGCTCGGCTTATCACTACGCCATGGCCTTGAAGGCGGCAACCGTAAAATGTCGAGTTGCGATGTCATCGTTCCATACGGCCTAGTGCGATAGGTACGTCGAGCCCTTTGATTGACATATTATCGTCGAGCGCGACTGGTTTTTATTGGTCAATGGCTTTGCCCGCGAAAAATACGTAAAATCAAAAGAGGAATCGCGTAAACCGGATAAAAGAGAGTAAAGTTATGTCGGTTTAAGGCATTACACTTTCACACCTAAAGCGGAAGGTGGAAAGGTATTAAGAGAATTTAGAGTGCAAGGAATATCGTACGCGATCATACCAGCACTAACACACCGGATTCTATCAGTACTTCAAACCTAAGCGTGTTTGGGTGAGAGTAGTACTAGGATGGGTTACCCCTTGGGAAGCTCTCGTATTGCATCCCTCTTTTTGCAAAATTTGTATCCTACTTCTTTTAATATATCGACGGTAGATCTAATAAATTTGCAAGTGAGTTTTACGCATTGCAAACGGTATTTTTTTTACGCGAGACAATAATTTTTTTTCAAAAGAGGATAATTGCGAAAAAGATCCAAATGCAATATACAAAAAATATAAAACATTTAGATTTTTAATTACGATTACCAACTAAGACTTTATGGGTTTAACACCGGCGCGCTCGACTTGTCACTACGCCTTGGCCTGGAAGGCTGCAACTGCAAAATGGCGTGCTGCGATATCGTCGTTCAATGTGGCCTAGTGCGATAGGCACGTCGGGCCCTCTAATTGTGATATTATCGTCCAGCGCGACTGGCTTTTATTGGTCAACGGCTTTGCCCACGAAAAATAAGTAAAATTAAAAGAAGAATCGCGTAAAACGGATAAGTGAGCGTAAAGTTATGTCGTTTTAAGGCTTGACACTTTCGCACCTAAAGTGGAATGAGAAAAGGTATTAAGAGAATTTAGTGTGAAAGGAATGTCGGATGCGATCATACCAACACTAACGGACTGGATCCCATCAGAACTCCGAAGTTAAACGCGCTTGGGCGTGATTATTACTAGGATAGGGGACCCCCTGGGAAGTCCTCCTGTTGCATCCCTCATTTTTGCAAAATTTGCATCCTAATTCTTTTAATATATCGGCGGTAGATCTAATAAATTCGCAAATGAGTTTTACGTGTTGTAAACAATGTTTTTTTTACACAGGACAATAATTTTTTTAAATAGGATAATTGCGGAAAATATCAAAAAGGAAATGTACAAAAATAGGAAAACATTTAAAAAAATTTAAATTTTTAATTAAGATTACCAACTACGACCTTACGGACTTAACACCGTCGTGCTCGACATGTCACAACGCCTTGGCATGGAAGGCGGTAACCGTAAATCGTCGAGTTGCAATGTCATCGTTCCATGCAGCCTAGTACGACAGGCACGTCGGGCCCTCTGATTGTGATATTATCGTCGAGCACAGCTGGTTTCTATTGGTCAATGGCTTTGCCCACAAAAAATACGTAAAATCAAAATAGGATTCGCTCAAAATGGATAAATGAGCGTAAAGTTATGTCATTATAAGCCTTAACACTTTCGCACCTAAAGCGGAAGGAGGAAAGTAATTAAGAGAATTTAGAATGCAAGGAATGTCGGATGAGATCATACCAGCACTAACGCACCGGATCCCATCAGAACTCCGAAGGTAAGCGTGCTTAGGCGAGAGTAAAACTAGTATGGGTGACCCTCTAGGAAGTCCTCGTGTTGCATCCTTTTCTTTTTGGAAATTTTTTTATGCTAATTCTTTTAATATATCGGCGGTAGATCTAATAAATTCGCAAATGAGTTTTACGCGTCGTAAACGATGTCTTTTTTTACGCGAGACAATAATTTTTTTTAAAGAGGATAATTGCGGAAAAGATGAAAAAGGCAATATACAAAAAATTGGAAAACGTTTAAAAAACATTTAAATTGTTAATAACGATTTCCAACTACAACCTTATGGGCTTAACACTGTTGCGCTCGACATGTCACTATGCCTTGGCCTAAAAGGCGGCAACCATAAAACGTCGAGTTGCGATGTCGTCGTTCCATGCGGCCTAGTGCGATTGGCACGTCGGACCCTCTTATTGTGATATTATCGTCAAGCGCCGCTGGTTTTTATTGGTCAATGGCTTTGCCCACAAAAATACGTAAAATCAAAAGAGGAATCCCGAAAAACGGAGAAAGGAGCGTAAAGTTATGTCGCTTTAAGGCTTTACACTTTTGCACCTAAAATGAGAGGAGGAAAGGTGTTAAGAGAATTTAGAGTGCAAGCAATATAGGATGCGATCATACCAGCGCTAATGCATCGGATCCCATCAGAACTCCGAAGCTAAGCGTGCTTGGGCGAGACTAGTACTAGGATGGGTGACCCATGGGAAGTCGTCGTGTTACATCCCTCTTTTTGGCAAAATATGTATCCTACTTCTTTTAATATATCGAAAGTAGATCAAATAAATCCGCATAAGAGTTCTACGCTTTGTGAACGGTGTTTTTTTACGCGAGACAATAATTTTTTTTTTTAAAAAGGATAATTGAGGAAAAGATAAAAAAGGCAATATACAAAGAATAGGAAAACATTTAAAAAACATTTAAATTGTTAATTACGATTATCAACTACGACCTTACGGGCTTAACACCATCGCGCTCGAACTACGACTTGGCCTGGAAGGCAGCAACCATAAAACGTCGAGTTGCGATATCGCCGTTCCATGTAGCCTAGTGCGATAGGCACGTCGAGCCCTCTGATTGTGATATTATCGTCGAGCGCGGCTGGTTTTTATTGGTCAAGTACGCAGTAAAAATTAACAACCGGGATGGACCAAGTCACAATCCCCAACAATGCTCTACCTTACGCTCATATCCGGCGTGCAAGTCACCTCAATACAACACTATGATGTGCAAATTCGAAGTTTCAAACCCTCAGGATATCATTTACAAGTATTACTCACCTCGAACCGGCGAAATTCCTAGCTCGCGATGCCTTTGCCCCTCAAACCGGCTTCCATGCGTGTCAAATCTAACCAAAATCAGAGCAAATATATCACAATATACTAACGGAACAATACCCAATCGAAAACTATCGAGAAATAGCAGAAATCTCGAAACTAGCAAACTCGAGCACCGAGTCCACATCTCAAAAAATTACAAAATTTACATTACTGGATTTCTCGTCTCACCACGAGTCCGTACATATCAAATTTACCAAAATCGGAGTCTATTTGACCCTCCAATTTCCATATTTAAATCTCAAAATCCCAAGCCCTAGTTCATCAATTTTTGGCTTAATTCTATGAATTTCTAGGTTAATTTCACATAATAATCATGTATTTAACTTGGAAATAAGTAGAAACAACTCACCTTTGATGCTTGATGAAATCCCCCTTGAAATTCTCTCCAAAATCATCCAAGCCAAATGAAAGAAATGAAAGAAATAAGCCAAATACGTGTTTAAAGAATCTGCCCGTGCTACGTTGAGTTGTACCTTGCATTTGTGCTATACAAGTTGTACATCCTATTAAAATTTTTCCTTGTCGGATACCTTCTGTTTAAACACCCATAACGTCTTGTATAAATATCCAAATCACAAACGATTTGAAGATTTAGAATCTACACTCGAAGAACTTTAATTTGATAGGTTGTACACCATATAAATATTTATATATCCCGAGATATGAGCTTCTAAGGTCGTCTCCATGAAATCAGAAAATTCTGGAGAAACTGCTCAACCAGTCAACTTCAGTCGATCATAACTTTCTATACAAATGTCCAAATTACGATTTCTTTAGCTTTCTTGAAACTAGAGAGGAAGATCTACAACATTTTGTTTGAATCATCTCCAAATTCCTAGTAGATCGAAAGATATAGGCCTCCGAAGTATGCTCCACTACTGCACATTTGCTGTCCAAAGACAGCTTATCAGCAGAAATTGCAGCAGCTTTTTCTTTTCTTTTGAGTATGAATTCAATTTCGTTAACCTTCCGAAATCCACCCGAGGCCCTCGGAACCTTAAGAAATTATATCAACATGTCCCAAAATATCATTCAAACTTGTCCCAACTTTCGGAACACCCAAAATAACATCAAATCATCATCGGATTCAAGCCTATGAATCTCAAGAACTTCCAAATTCCATTTTTGATCAAAAACCCAACCAAACCACGTCCGATTGACCTCAAATTTTGCAGACAAGTCCAAAATGACATAACAAAGCTACAACAACTCTCAGAATTCCATTCTAACCCTCGGATAAAAATCTCACCTATGAACCGGAATTCGTCAAAATATTAACTTTTCCAATTCAAGCTTAATTCTACACCGGTCATCAAAAAAATATTCCGGACATACTCCTAAGTCCCAAATCACCTAACGAAGCTATCCGAACCATAAAATTCACATTTCGAGCCCTCTAGCACATAAGTCAATATCCGGTAGACTTTTCGAACTTAAGCTTCCTTAAAAGAGACTAAGTGTCTCAAACCTTACCAAAATCATTCCGGAATGACTTCCAATTTTGTACACAAGTCACATTCGACATTACGAACTTGCCCCAACTTTCGAAATCGCGTTCCGACCCCAATATCAAAATTTCCACTTCCGGTCGAATTTTCTCAAAAACCTTCAAATTTCTATATTTAGCCAAATGACTTCAAAATGACCTCCGGACATCTGAATTCACTTCTGATCGCGCTCCCAACTCCAGAATCACCATACGGAGCTATTCCCAGACTCGGAATCCCAAATGGACATATATAACACTAAAATTCCTTCCAACCCAAATTTATGAAATTCTTCTAAAATACTAACTTCAACAATATACGCCGAAATGCTCACGGGTTATCCATAACCAAATCCGGACATATGCCTAAGTCCGATATCATCATACGAACCTGCTGGAACTTTTAGATCCCGATTCTGAGGTCGTTTGATCAAAATTCCAAACTTAGCCATTTTATTCAACTTAAGGCAGTCGCAATAAAAATTTTCTTTCCAATTTGATTCCGATATTCCTGAAATTTATTACTGACCATACACACAAGTCAATATACCTGAAATGAAGTTGTTCATGACTTCCAACTGCTGAACGACACGCTAGAGCTCAAATCGACCGATCGGGTCGTTACATTCTCCCCCACTTAAATAGATGTTCGTCCTCGAACCTTCTAAAAACTGCTCTTAAGTTATCTAAAATCACTGTTTAACACCTCGTGAACCTGCCCGTGCTACCACAACTCATATGGATACATTAGTTTGATCAAATCTGCTGATATCATTTTTTATCCATACAATAAGCTCAGAACCCAATTCCAACACCTGAAATTTTCTGCCAGACCTGTTCATTGTATATAAACACTGTATCAACTACCATACGAGGTACCAGAACATGACTGCGTACCTTTGTTGAATTAGCACCATGCATCGCATAATTCACCATCTAACCACAATGACACTCCATGAACCTTAATAGCCAAAATTCCACGACTCTGATACTCCCAAAGCATATGATGATATACCTATACATTTTGTTATAATGCTGACGATACAACCACAACGAAGGAGATGTGCAGAAATTTCTAACCAATTGCAGAGTTAACCCAACATTAATTCTCTCATTTTTGACTAAAATCATCACCTCATTACTACCCAAATACTGGTAACAGGAATGGACTGCTCAACTCACACAACTAATATGGACACTTCCCCAGAGAATAGGAATTTATCAAGCCGTTTCACAGCACACACGGCACAATCATAATATTACATGAATTGACGAACATGGAACAACATATGATATTCCAACACCCCTCCTTGAGGAGCACTATACTGAAATGAACACATCTGACTTACATGAAACCCATAATCTTATTTAAATACATTCACCCACTTCAGGTCGATTCTGCTCGCACTAAACTAGGTTGATAGCCTTTCCTGTACCCGTAATAAGTCATTTCTTCTCATAACATGCAACAACTACCACCATAGCCGGGACAACACCCCACAATCCACAACCAAATGAACCGAACGACTTCATATAGATCTTAGATATTCTTCCAACATTTCAACTTTCTTAAGTCCCCAAAATTTGACTAACTCCCAGATTTTTCAAATATTTCGGCAAAGTCTCCCATGTAATCGGGCCTATCCACCTATTAGAGTAACACCAAAACAACTCCTAACAACATGTCCACAACCCAACAAGTACCACAAGTATATCAATAACACTAATCTCTGCGTTACAAGCCCGACATTATCACAATGATATCTTGACATGAAACACATCATTTGTATGATCATAACCACATTTCTGGTCGTGGTAGTTGTTCATAAATAATTCCATCATTATCAATAAATCTCATATTAACCACAACCTCATTTCAAATTTTTACAATACTGACAACAGAATGTAAGGCATGAAGACCTCATTATTACTTACTCGGATTAATGAGTCACATTTAACGTCACGTGGAAACTCATCTCATCAGCTAAAACTCAATGTTTACAGCACGAAAATGGCTGAATATGAACATAAAATATACAAGAATTATCAAATCAACCTAACTGGCATGACTCCCTTTTAATATTATCGTACGAATTAAACTTTACAAATGGAAACTTTAAACTCATAAATATTTACCACAAGGACCTCGTCCTTACATAACCTCCACCGCGGCTTGGAGCCCGATTTAAATATTTCACATTGTGCCAACTGCAGTTTTCAATTTCCTTTCTTTCTTCTTCTTAACAAATTTCATAAAAAAAAAATTTTCATAGCACATAACGAACCCTCATACCGGTAGGGCATATAATTCATAAAAAAAAAAATTGGAATCAATTATTCCGAAACACATTAAACCCATTGTAATGAATAATAAACATTACTTTAACCTTACCCTAAAATCCTTGGAGCCCAATGTCTAACATCCAGAATTCTCTTCAAGATCCGAATCTCACATACACACTGCATAAGTCCGAACAAACTGTGTCAAGACATAACAATAACCCTAGATATAATCGCATAACATACTATACAACTCGTATACTCACAAAACCGTTCTCGATCACCATAACCACTCAAACCAACCCAGTACCAGTAGGAAACCCCACATTAAACAGAACCTCGCTCTAAAACCTTCGTACCCCATCGATAATGAAGAAATATACAGGAACTCACAATACACAACACGTTCCCCTTACCGATGTAAAGTATCTGGTTTAAACCATGGTAGAAACAATCAAGAACACTTGGAAATCCATTTTCTCCTAATCAAGCTATCAGAACTAAATTCCTCCAATTCAACCAGGCCATGTAGGTCATCAAACTCAAGAATATTGCCATATTACGACAGCTAGTTCAAAAAAAATACTTCACAAGCTTAGGTAACATAGACCATAAAATACCTCAATTCCACTACTAAGATCACCTTCATTCTCGTGACAATCAACTAAACTTTCTCAATTAAAGTCAAATTCAAATCTCAATACATACACCCTGTTAGTAGAAAAGAAACTCTCTACTCAACATTTTAAGGAACACCTAAGTATATTATTCCGCATGAGATAACCCACCTGCTTTGCCTCCAATTAACATTTTTGTATACCTTCCACCGTCATACACATTACACAATCACTTAGTCTTCCTGAGTCTAATCTCATACCGTAACATGAAATATACTTCACTCCAAACAGGAGACATGAAAAGATTCTTCACATGCCCATAACTCTAGCTACATATCAAATCACAATAGGAAAAGAATCACTTATCAGTTCATCTATTATCCAGCAGACTCCTTCGTCACTACCAAATCATATAGATACGTCTCGCAGTACTAATATACTCATCACATGTATACCCAACCGCCGTTGCAGCTAACAAGGATAATACTGAACATATAAGTTCAAAACACTTGCTCACACAATTAGAACCTCAGTGCTCAAGCCATAGGCAAGATCCGGCCTCAAGTCCTGCAGACTGGCCCAACATACTCACGAAGATTACATCTCGCCCCTCGATCGAGGAATCACAAACCATTAAGGCACATGTAATACTGAGCGCTCATGTGCGCATACAGGCGTGTGGAAGGAATTTCAAGAGTTATATCTCAAGATGAATCATGTACGCACGATAAGAACTCCAAGAATGTGAAGTTTTCCTAAAGGTTCCGCAGCCTCTCTAAGATAAATACAGACATTTTCGTACCGATCTGTGAGACTCTACTAAACCTGCTCATGACTCGTGAGTCCTAGTAACCTACGCTCTGATACCAACTTGTCACGAACCAACTCCCAACGCGATTGTGATGGTGCCTCTCATGAAGACAAGGCCAGCCAACAGAACAACAACTCCTCTTTTAAAATTATTAAACATAAATGATTGGATACATAACTCTTAATGACAATAATAATCAGTATTTACAACCCAACACAACCCGACCGGGGTGTCACAAATCACGAGCATCTAAAAAAGTTTGAACATAACTACACGGCCAATAATATACATAGTAAAATCTGGAATCAAAAGACGAAGTCCGGTGCCGCGAGCGTTGGCGGTCACCTTGCTCAGCTACAGTAGTAATACCTTCAATCAGCTATTAACCCGCTACCGGGTGAACAATACCTGCAACTGCACGCGAGGTGCAGGGAGTAAAGTGAGTAATCCAACTCAGTGAGCAATAAAAGTAAATAATAACTGAGCAGCAAAAATTCACGTAAGGCACTCCGTCATGCTATATCGAATAGTGTAGCCCTTTGAGAAATATAGTAAAACCGTGAAATCCTTTAGAAAATATCTGGGCTCAGTTAAAAACCTCTTTTGAAAAATATCTCTTTCAACAGTTAAGCAAATGAATGCGAAACAGATAGTGCAAGTCAGCACATAAGTCAGCCCCTCGGGCACAACACTCCATTAACAAATAACACCAAGTTATCTGGTAAACAGTGCAAGAAGTAGCATGGATGCCAATGGAATGAGGGTGCTGAATGTCATGACACATAATACAACCATGAACCAATGCATGAGTGCAATGCAATGCATATGACTGGTACACTCAGGTACCCACTGCTGCGTGGAGTCTGAGCCAACCATGTATTTAACGTCAATGGTGTTCACGGGGGGTGTGTACAGACTCCTGAGGGGCTCATTCAGCCCAAGCGCAATAATCAAGCCATCTCGTGGCATCAACCAGGCCCTCGACCTCAATATCAATACAGTACGACTGCGGCGCGCAGCCTGAGCCAACCATATATCCAGAAATCACTATAACACTGCTGCGGTTCGCAGCTCGATCCATGCTCAGTCCAGAAATATACCTAAGCCACTTGGGTAATATTAAAATAATAGTTCTCAGCTCAAAATGTCAATAAAATGTTGTTTAAGTTTTCAAATCTTAGAAAAATGCTGAGTTTGCAAATCAGTATTAAAACCCTGGACCGAGATGAAGGAGTATGCAAAAATCATGCGAAAATAGTGATATCAATCCCTGAAGGATTCACATAGTTGGCACGAAGCCCAAACATGGCAATCAGCCCAAATTTTTATGATAACAAGTAGTTTCAGTCAAGTACGCGGTAAAATTTAACAACCGGGATGGACCAAGTCACAATCCCCAACAATGATCTACCCCACGCTCATATCATGCGTGCAAGTCACCTCAATACAGCACTATGATGTGTAAATCCGGGGTTTCAAACCCTCAAGATATCATTTACAAGTATTACTCCCCTCGAACCGGCGAAATCCCTAGCTTGCGACGCCTTTGCCCCTCCAACCGGCCTCCACACGCGTCGAATCTAACTAAAATCAGAGCGAATACATCACAATATGCTAAGGGAAAAATACCCAATCAAAAACAATCGAGAAATAGCATAAATCTCAAAACTAGCAAACCCGAGCCCCGGGCCCACTTCTCGAAAAATTACAAAATTAACATTACCGGATTCCTTATCTGGCCACGACTCCGTACATATCAAATTTACAAAAATTAGAGTCCATTTGAACCTCCAAATTCTATATTTAAATATCAAAATTCCAAGCCCTAGTTCATCAATTTTAGGCTTAATTCCAGGAATTTCTAGGTTAATTTTACATAATAAACATGTATTTAACTTGGAAATAAGTAGAAATAACTCACCTTTGATGCTTGATGAAATCCCCCTTGAAATTCTCTCCAAAATCATCCAAGCCAAATGAAAGAAATAAGCCAAATCCGAGTTTAGAGAATCTGCCCGTGCTTCATCGAGTTGTACCTTGCACTTGTGCTATACAAGTTGTACATCCTATTAAAATTTTCCCTTGTCGGACACCTTATGTTTAAACACCTAGAACGTCGTGTATAAATAACCAAATGAAAAACGGTTTGAAGATTTAGAAACTAGACTCGAAGATATTTAATTTGATAGGTTGTACACCATATAAATCTTTATATATCCCGAGATATGAGCTTCTAAGGTCGGCTCCATGAAATCCGAAAATTATGGAGAAACTGCTCCACCAGTCAACTTCAATCGATCATAACTTTCTCTACAGATATCCAAATTATGATTTTTTTAGTTTTCTGGAAACTAGACACAAAGGGTTATAACTTTTGTTTTTAAATAATCTCAAAAATTCATTGTAGATCAAATGATATAGGCCTCCGAAGTACGCTCCACGATTGCAGTTTTGCTGTCCAAAGACAGCTTAGCAGCAGAAATTGCAGCAACTTTTTCTTTTCTTTTAGGTCCGAATTCCATTCCATGAACCTTCCGAAATCCACCCGAGGACCTCGGGACCTTAAGCAATTATATCAACATGTCCCACAATATCATTCAAACTTGTCCCAACCTTCAGAACACCCAAAATAACATCAAAACATCAAATCATCATCGGATTCAAGCCTATGAATCTCAAGAACTTCCAAATTCCATTTTTGATCAAAAACCACACCAAACCACGTCCGAATGACCTCAAATTTTGCAGACAATTCCAAAATGACAAAACAAAGCTACATCAACTCTCGAAATTCCATTCTGACCCTCGGGTCAAAATCTCACCTATCAAAAGGAATTCGTCAAAATACTAACTTTGCCAATTCAAACTTAATTCTACACCGGTCATCACAAAAAAATTCCGGAAACACTCCTAAGTCCCAAATCACCTAACTAAGCTATCCGAACCATAAAATTCTCATTTCGAGCCCTCTAACACATAAGTCATTATCTGGTTGACTTTTCCAACTTAAGCTTCCTTAAAAGAGACTAAGTGTCTCAAACATTACCAAAATCATTCCAGAATGACTTCAAATTATTCACACAAGTCACATTCGACATTACAGACTTGCCCCAACATTCGGAATTGCATTCCGACCTCGATATCAAAATTTCCACTTCCGGTCGAATTTCTCCAACCCTTCAAATTTCTATATTTAGCCAAATGACTTCGAAATGACCTACGGACATCCGAATTCACTTCTGATCGAGCTCCCAACTCTAGAATCACCATACGGAGCTATTCCCAGACTCGGAATACCAAACATATATATATATATAACAGTGAAATGCCTTCCAACCCAAATTTATGAAATTCTTCTAAAATACTAACTTTAACAATATACGCCGAAATGCTCACGGGCTATCCATAACCAAATCCGGACATACCGCCAAGTCCGAAATCATCATACAAACCTGCTGGAACTTTCAGATCCCAATTCCGAGGTCATTTGCTCACAATACCAATCTTAGCCATTTTCTTCAACTTAAGGCTCCCGCAATGATAATTTTCTTTCCAATTTGACTCTGATATTCCCGAAATTCAACTCTGACCATACACACCAGTCAATATACCTGAAATGAAGCTGTGCATGACTTCTAACTACTGAACGACACTAGAGCTCAAAACGACCGATTGGGTCGTTACATGGCTTAACTTAAAATGTCGAGTTGCGATGTCACTACGCCATGGCCTGGAAGATGGCAACAGTAAAACGTAGAGTTGCGATGTCGTCGTTCCATGCGGCCTAGTGTAATAGGAATGTCGGGCCCTTTGATTGTGATATTATCATCAAGCGTAGCTAGTTTTTATTGGTCAATAGCTTTGCCCGCGAAAAATACGTAAAATCAAAAGAGGAATCGCGTAAAACGTATAAATGAGCGTAAAATTATGCCATTTTAAGGCTTTACACTTTCGCACCTAAAGCATAAGGAGGAAAGGTATTAAGAAAATTTCGAGTGCAAGGAATGTCGTATGCGGTCATACCAGTACTAACCCAACAGATCCCATCAGAACTCCAAAGTGAAACGTGCTTGGGCGAGAGTAGTACTAGGATGGGTTACCCACTAGGAAGTCCTCGTGTTCCATCTCTCTTTTTGTCAAAATTTGCATCCTACTTCATTTAATATGTCGGCAGTAGATCAAACAAATTCGCAAATAAGTTTTACGCGTTGTGAACGGTGTTTCTTTTACGCGAGACAATAATTTTTTTTAAACAGGATAATTGGGGAAAAGATCGACAAGGCAATATACAAAAAATAGGAAAACTTTTGAATTGTTAATTATGATTACCAACTACGACCTTACGGGCTTAACACCGTCATAGCCTGGAAGGCGACAACCCTCAAATGTCGAGTTGCGATGTCGTCGTTCCATGCGGCCTAGTTTGATATGCACGTCGGTCCTTTTGATTGTGATATTATCGTCGAGCGCGGCTGGCTTTTATTGGTCAATGTCTTTGGCCACGAAAAATATGTAAAATTAAAAGAGGAATTGCGTAAAACGGATAAAAGATCATAAAGTTATGTCGTTTGAAGGCTTTACACTTTCACACCTAAAGCGAAAGGTGGAAATGTATTAAGAGAATTTAGAGTGCAAGGAATATCTGATGCGATCATACCAGCACTAACACACCAGATTCTATCAGTACTTCGAAGTTAAGCGTGCTTGGATGAGAGTATTACTAGGATGGGTGACCCCCAGGGAAGCCCTCGTATTGCATCCCACTTGTTGGCAAAATTTGTATCCTACTTCATTTAATATATAGATCTAATAAATTTGCAAATATGTTTTACGCGTTGTAAATGATGTTTTTTTACGCGAGACAATAATTGTTTTCCAACAGAGGATAATTGGGGAAAAGATCCAATGGAAATATACAAAAAATAGTAAAACATTTAAAAAACATTTAAATTTTTAATAACGATTACCAACTACAACTTTACGGGCTTAACACCGACGCGCTAGACATGTCACTACGCCTTGGCCTGGAAGGCAGCAACAATAAAATATGGTGTTGCGATGTCGTCGTTCCATGCGGCCTAGTGCGATAGGCACGTCGGGCCCTATAATTGTGATATTATCGTCGAGCGCAGCTAGTTTTTATTAGTCAATGACTTTGCCTACGAAAAATACGTAAAATCAATAGAGGAATCGTGTTAAACGGATTAGTGAGTGTAAAGTTATGTCGTTTTAAGGCTTTAGACTTTCGCACCTAAAGCGGAAGGAGAAAAGGTATTAAAAGAATTTAGAGTGCATGAAATGTCGGATGCAATCTTACCAGCACTAACGCACCGGATCCCATCCGAACTCTGAAGCTAAGTGTGCTTGGGTGTCACGACCCCAATCTCGGTCGTGATGGCGCCCAACACAATTGCTAGGCAAGCCCGACCATTTACACTCTCAACCCGAGCATGAAGCTCAAAACCAGTTAGTTAATTATCATTAACAACAATGAAGCTAAAAGATTAAGCTGAATATCATGAAATACTAAATATACTCCCAAAGACCTGGGGGTCATGAGTCTAGAGCCTCTAACTGGTACAGTATAATAAGACTGTAATGATACATAGTCTAAATATGCAAAAAATCAAATAACAAGGGATAGGGGAGGAGCCGGGTCCTGCAGATGTCAGGCAGCTACCTCGACAACTCCGAACGAAAACTCTGAAGTCAGCAAAAGCTCAGCTAAACTCCCAGGCTACCTGGATCTGCACACATGGTGCAGGGAGTAAAGTGAGTGCTTCCAACTCAGTGGGAATAGACATATATAATGACTGAAAGTAAGAAAACCCGAAATAAAACAATGCAAAGCTATAACCAATACTCCTACACATTTAACAGTGTAATAACAAGAATTAATGAAAGATAACACAGGCATGTATAAATGTATGAATGCAATGCAATGCACATGAACGCTGCGGCGTACAACCCGATCCATTTGGGTACCCGCGCTCACTGTGGGGATTCAGACTCCGGAGGGGCTCCTACACCCCAAGCGCAATGACATAGTAGCATTCGCTGCGGCGTGCAGCCCGGTCCACAATCAGTCCAATTATATATATATATATATGCATGCAAGCCATACGAGAACAATCAAGTTTACCATTTTAAGTTCCATTTAACAAGTATTATAATTTAAGTGATTAAAACCTTAGAAGATTGCAAATCATCTGTAGACAATATTTAACTTAGGACTGATATCATGGAAACATGCTCAATTTTATGGCAACAGTGATAATAATCCCTAAGGGATCCAAATAGTTGGCACGCATCCCAAACATGTTCATAACAATCCAAGTAGGATGTTTACCAGCCAATTTCTAGTCAATAACACAGTATAGACATCACTCGGATGGACTAAGCCATAATTTCGTCCACAAACGACCCCGCACTCACCATAGAGTACGTGTCTCGCCTCAATACAGCATCACAGTCTGATATACCGAGGTTTCAAACCCTCAGGTCATCATCTACATCTATTACTCACCTCAAGCCGTCCACAAAACTAGTTTGCCATGCCTTTTCCTCTCGAATACGCCTCCTCGTGCGTCGAATCTAGTCAAAACCACAACGAATACATTACAATAGGCTAATGGAACATAACCCAATTGAAATTACTCGAAAAATTCTCAAAAATACGAAGTTGGCAAAACCCGAGCCTCGGGCCCACTTCTAAAATAATTCCACAATTTACATCACTGGATTCCTCGTCTCGCCACGAGTCTATACATATCAAATTTATCAAAATCGGAACTCAAATGGCCTTTCAAATCCCAAAAATTCATTTATCAAAACCAAGCCCTGGTTCTTCACAATTTCAACCCATTTTCATGAATTTAAGTGTTGATTCTTCAATAAAATGATGTTTCTAAGTCAAGGGACTTACCTGCAATCAATACCCGTCGAAAACCCTCTTCAAATCGACCAAAAAGCTCTCTTGGAGGAGTAAAAATTGTGAAAAATGGACTTAACTCGCGGAGGGAATGTTTATAAACCCTTCTGTCCGCCCAGTCAATTTCTTCATCGCGTTCGCGATATTAGCCACGCGAATGCGAAGACCAACAATTTAAAAATTAAAAAATGCACTACGCGAACGCGATCCTATCAATGCGAACGCGATGCGCAACAGTCCTCTCTCTACGCGAATGCGGCAATCCAACGCGAACGCGATGGCCCACTTCCGAGGCCTACGCGAACGCGATTCTCCTCATGCGAACGCGGTCAACCAATTTCCACAGCTACGCGATCGCGAACCTCCCCTTCGCGAACGCGAAGGAAAAATTCCAGTCTCCCTCAAAATACCCTACGCGTTCACATCACTCCTCACGCAATCTCGATGCACAAGGTTCTGCAACACTCAACAGCAGATATCTGATCTCTTCAAACACCTAAAAGAGTCTGTTTGAACACCCGAAATCACACCGACGCCCCCGGGACCTCAACCAAAAGCACCAACATAACCCATAACATCATTCAAACTTGTTCCAATCATCAAAACACATCAAACAACGCTAAAACCAACAATTCACATCGGATTCAAGCCTAAGTTTCTTCAAAACTTCCAAAATGCGTATTCGATCAAAAACCCGACCAAACGATGTCCGAATGGCTTGAAAATTTGCAGACATATCCAAAATAACCTAACGAAGATACTGCAACTCTCGGAATTCCATTCCAACCCTCGGATCAAAATCTCACCTACCCACCGGAATTCGCCAAGATTCAAACTTAGCCAATTCAAGCGTAATTCTACACCGGAACTCCAAATTCACTTCCGATTGCACTCCTAAGCCTTAATCACCTCCCAGAGCTAACCAAATCACGGAATTCACATCCGAGCCCTCTAACTCATAAGTCAACATCCTGTTGACTTTTCCAAACTAACCTTCTCTTAAGGAGACTAATTGTCTCATTTCCAACCAAACTCTATCCGAATTACTTCAAATTCACCAAACATATATAATGAAACATATAGAAGCATAAAACGGGGAAAACAGGGCGGAGGTACATAAGACGACGGGTCGGGTCGTTATATCCTCCCCAACTTAAACAAACGCTCGTCCTCGAGCATGCCTGGAGTTGTCCTAGAAACCAACCAAGAACTGAACAACCTTACCAGGCATATACATGGGGTGATCCCACGTCACCCTATCTTACATAGGTCCGATAATACAACTCTGCTGAAATTTCACAGTCCATCTAGGCAATAAACCGTAGAACCACATTGCACTTTCCGAATTCATACTCAAAATCAGAACCTCTTATTAGCTAAAGTCTTATTCCATCACTTTCATACACTGCCAACGATAAATAACACACTCGATTAACCGTAACCATTCCTCAGGTCACCCATACATGAAGCCATTTCCTTGTTGACCAATACCACAACAGATTTCCGGGCCAAACCTCGATATGGACCCTCTAATCAGCTGAAATCACATCTGTTTGCATTTATTAATGACTCTAACGATCACCTAGAATTCAACGCACCACTCTGGTGATATGACATCTCATCACAAGCCTAAGCCACAACTTGCATAATCCGCGCACCAATGATGGGCGGTCTGAACATAGTCAAATCATGACAAATGACTCAAACAAAAGAGCTGTAACTCAAATTCCTCAGTACAATCACAACACAAGGCTGGGACCCCGTCCTAAATCATAGAAATAGAATACTTGTATCGACCCCGAAGGGTCTAATCTCCACTTAGCCTCGCTACAATGCGCGATCTTATCCAAACACTGTTACACATGAAGCACCTCAAGTCACCGTGCTCAAAAGTAGACAGCCACGCACAGATTGGTGTCTGAAACCATGTAATCCATCACACCCACGGTGAAGTAAGTAGTATACACCCTTCAATCCTGAAAGGATACAACCGGTACGCCATTCGCCGAGCAACACCCAATACAGACTTTCTTCAGAAACTAGAAAGCAAGACATACCAAGTAACATATGGAAAGCTATTCTCAACATCACATTGTTGCGGCATGCAACCCGATCCAGATAACATACCCATCGCGGCGTGCCACCCGATCCATACATATATCTCACCAAAGGAGATACACATCGATCCATATTTGCTCATTACAACAAAATACTGAGTGCATAACAATATCTACATATAGCGTTGTAAGCTACAAAACTCAAACACAATAGAGGTCTTCCCCCGTCAACTTCCACTATGAATCTCGATAGCACCGCACTATATGTGCCCACAGTCCGAAAATCATAACGCCTCACAGCACCGAAAAAGCAACTCATAGATCTCCCCAGATCCCTGACAAGCTCAATAACAAGAGATTAAACCTATCCCTCAGCAATACATCTCCGGGCCAACCAAGCCATCTCAATCTGAAGACGTAGCCAATCAGCTAACCAACAAACTCATATACCGGAGCCGTACATTACGGTGCCCGATACGAAATCAATACCGAAATCCACAATTTCACCCAACGACATGCCTGGCCACAAGAAACGCATTTGAAAAAGAGTCCCTCAATACCGGGACTGAGCCAATGGTAGAAACCTCTATACTGACATCTGTCACAAATGCTCAATTAAGGAAAGCAATCCTTCCCAGCCGTCCGCTGATCTTTGGAATACCAACCACTCTGCTATAACATAATCCGAAGCACCTCGCCACGCAACCGATGGCATCTTCCGACATAGCCCATAGCACAATAGTATAGAACAACCCACATTGCGACAACTAGTCTATGGCTTAACATCGTATACAAAATCGAACATACCAACAAAGAAGGACCCGCTCGAGCCTCAAATCCCAATAGCCGCTAACGGTACCAATACACACTATCCACATAGCACACAAATTACTATGCATGATCCCAAGTTCTGCAGTATAAATACACATTACCCCTCGAGTACCCAGTCATTCCTCGAAGATATTCTAAAATTCTCCTGTGCCATCAAACACATTCAGATATCAACAGTCGACCTATCAAGAAAAATGCCGCAACACTACCGAAGTGCCATCAACTTAATCACATTGCCCTTTTTCTGAAACATATCCCCTTGTCAAATCACTATGATTAGCAACACCATTTCCTTAACATACGAGGATCATTCACCCAAATCCTCTGAAGATCGATTTTTAAATCACCTGCAACTGCCAGTGCTGCTTAAGAATTTAATGACTTTCCATTCTGAACTGAACCGAGCCTTACACACACAAATCCCAATCCTCCACAACATAACGCATATACCATACCACATTAGGATAACATGAGAACTTTTATCTCCCTTCCGCGCCACAAACATCGACGCACTCAACTAGTCAAGAACTTTCATTGATCCCATTTATAAGAAAAATCATTATACACTCCATGCTTCACATACCCGTATGAAATATACTCATCTTCAAACCAGAGTAAAACCCAACAAGAACATCTCTGCCAACTCCATTTGTACAAGCTAAACTGCCAGGACTGAATCCTTCTATCTAAATCGAGCTGAGCAAGCCGTCAAAAACCCAAGAGCATCGCTGCAAAATGCTTGTAAAAGCTCATTACCTCGAACACATACAAAGAGTTAATCATACCCTTACCATACCGATTCGGTATATTATCAAGCTATTCCTTCTATCAAATTTCTCTTTTTATTCATCATTAACTTGATATTTCTCCCTTGCTGTAGCATCACAATGCCTCAATCCAGGCTCACCACAGGAGATTCGAACATAAGACCACACTGTCTTAAACCCATTGGCCACCGAATACTCTCTCAATTCTTCCCAAAAATACGACGTTCCAGAATACTTTACTTGAAGAACTTCCTGCGAATGGGAATTCGTTACCATTACTTCTCAGATACTGATACATGGAATCCCATAATTAGCATAAAATACCACAAGTCTTGTTCTCTTCCTAATGGAAACACAGTCTCTAGCCACCTACCCTGCCTTAGACACCTGATGATTACATCCAAAATCTTGAACATAATAAAACCATTCTCGAGAGTCATTCACTCCTAGTCCAATTGCAAATTACCTGACTTAATGAACAGAACCACTCGTGCCTTATTAGCACTCTGACATCGTAGGATACGATCCCATTCCAATTCAACGAACATCTTTCTTTCTACACACCAAGCATTCTTTATCAATAACAACTCAAGACATCCTATCATTTTCACACATCTATGAAGCACCATATAAGCTTTATCAAAATTTTGCTTTACTCGTGCCATCCGCGGCTCATTTCTGCAACCAGGACTGATCCGCCAGCATGCCTCAAAAGGAACCAACATAGCACATAACCGTGCAATCAGCTAATAAACCGCAACCTCCCCAACTTGGCTCAAAGCCACCTATGAGGACACATTTAATAACCCATAATACTTTTACTCTAATGATGCCACAATATTATAGTGAGATTAAACTCAAATCACTTATGAGTTGTGAAAACACAGATCATCTAGTATTATAACTCTTTTGCAATTCTCTCATTCATTCCGCAACAGATAAGCCCACTCTAGGCGACCAAATTTATACTAAGTCCCCAAATTTTTCAAAAATTTCGGCAGAGTTTCCTTTGTAATTGAGCCTATCCACCTGCCAGAGAATCACCAAAATCATCCTAACAACATGCCCACAACTTGATAAAGCATCACAATGTATATCAACAACATTAATCTCAATACTACATGTATTTTATTATCAACATTGATACATGGACATGCATTGCACCTATTCGAATCNAGATCATACCACTTAAGGACACTCCGCAGGAGATATCCCACCTGCTTTGCCTCAATTTAGTATTTCAGCACACCTTCCACCATCATACACATAACACAGCCATTTGGTCTTCCTGAGTCTGAACTCATACTGCCACACGTAATGTATATCACTTCCCAACTAGGAGACACAAAAATATTCTTCACGCGCCCATAACTCGGGGCTACATAACAGATTACAATAGGAATCGAACACTTACCAGCTCATCTATCATTCAGCAGACTCCTTCGTCGCTACCAAGACATATAATAACATCTCATCACATGAATACCAAACCGCCATTCCGGCTAATAGGGAAAATATCGAACATATAAGTTCAGAACACTTACTCACACAATCAGCACCTCGGTGCTCAAGACATAGGCAAGATTCGGCCTCAAGTCCTCTAGACTGGCCCAACACCGAACTCACGGAATAACATCTCGCCTATCGATCGGTGATTCACAAGCTATCAGGGCACTTATAATATCGAGCTCTCATGTGCGCATACCGACGTGTGGAAGGAATTTCAAAAGTTACATCTCAAGCTGAATCAAGTACGCACGATAAGAATTCCAACAAAGTGAAGTTTTCCTAAAGGTTCTGCAGCCTCTCGAGGATAAATACAGACGTCTTCGTACCGATCCGCGAGACTCTACTAACCGGATCATGACTAATGAGGCCTAGTAACCTATGCTCTGATACCAACTTGTCACGACCCCAATCCCGGTCATGATGGCTCCCAACACAATTGCTAGGAAAGCCCGACCATTTACACTCTCAACCCGAGCATGAAGCTCAAAACCAGTTATTTAATTATCATTAACAACAATGAAGCTAAAAGATTAAGCTGAATCTCATGAAATACTTAATATACTCCCAAAGACCTGGCGGTCATGAGTCTAGAGCCTCTATCAGGTACAGTATAATAAGAGTGTAATGATACATAGTCTGAAATATGCAAAAAATCAAATAACAAGGCATAGGGGAGGAGTCGAGTCCTGCGGACATCAGGCAACTACCTCGACAACTCCGAACGAAAACTCTGAAGTCAGCAAAAGTTCAGCTAAACTCCCCGGATACCTATATCTGCACACATGGTGCACGGAGTAAAGTGAGTACTCCCAAATCAGTGGTGATAGACATATATAATGACCGAAAGTAAGAAAACCCGAAATACAACGATGCAAAGCTATAACCAATACTCCTACACATTTAACGGTGTAATAACAACAATTAATGATAGATAACACAGGCAGGTATAGATGTATGAATGCAATGCAAAGCACATGATCGCTGCGGCGTGTAGCCCGATCCATTTGGGTACCCGCGCTCACTATGGGGGTTCAGACTCCAGAGGGGCTCCTACAGCCCAAGCGCAATGACATAGTAGCATTCGCTGCGGCGTGCAGCCCGATCCACAATCAGTCTAATTATATATATATGCATGCAAGCCATACGGGCAAAATCAGGTGTACCATTTTCAGTTCCATTTAACATATATTATAGTTTAAGTGATTAAAACCTTAGAAGATTGCAAATCTTCTCTAGACAGTATTTAACTCAGGACTGAAATCATGGAAACATGCTCAATTTCATGGCAACAGTGATAATAATCCCTAAGGGATCCAAATAGTTGGCCCGCAGCACAAACATGTTCATAACAATACAAGTAGGATGTTTACCAGCTAATTTCTAGTCAATAACACAGTATAGACATCACTCGGACGGACTAAGCCATAGCTCCGTCCACAAACGACCTCGTACTCACCATAGAGTACGTGTCTCGCCTCAATACAGCGTCATAGTGTAATATACCGGGATTTGAAACCCTCAGGTCATCATCTACATCTATTACTCACCTCAAGCCGGCCACAAAACTAGTCCTCCATGCCTTTTCCTCTCGAATCCGCCTCCTCGTGCATCGAATCTAGTCAATACCACAACGAATACATTACAATAGGCTAATGGAACATAACCCAATTGAAATTACTCGAAAAATACTCAAAACACGAAGTTGGCAAAACCCGAGCCCCGGGCCCACTTCTCGAAAAATTCAAAAATTTACATCACTGGATTCCTCGTCTCGCCACGAGTCTATACAAATAAAATTTATCAAAATCGGAACTCAAATGGCCTTTCAAATCCCAAAAATTTGTCTTTCAAAACCAAGCCCTAGTTCTTCACAATTTCACCCCACTTTCATGAATTTAAGTGTTGATTCTTCAATAAAATGATGTTTCTAAGTCAAGGGACTTACCTCCAATCAATACCCGTCGAAAACCCTTTTCAAATCGACCAAAAAGCTCTCTTGGCGGAGTAAAAATGGTGAAAAATGGACTTAACTCGCGGAGGGAATGTTTATAAACGCTTCTGTCCGCCCAGTCAATTTCTTCATCGCGTTCGCGATCTTAGCCACGCGAACGCGAAGACCAACAATTTAAAAATTAAAAAATGCACTACGCGAATGAGACCCTATCAACGCGAATGCAATGCCCAACAATCCTCTCTCTATGCAAACGCGACAACTCCAACACGAACGCGATGGCCCACTTCCCAGGCCTACACGAACGCGATTCTCCTCACGCGAACGCGGTCAACCAATTTCCACAGCTACGCGATCGCGAACCTCCCCTTCGCGAACGCGAAGGCAAAATTCCAGACTCCCTCAAAATACCCTACGCGTTCGCGTCACTGCTCACGTGAACACGATGCACAAGGTTCTGCAACACTCAACAGCAGAAATCTGATCTCTTCAAACACCTAAAAGAGTCCGTTTGAACACCCGAAATCTCACCGAAGCCCCCGGGACCTCAACCAAAAGCACCAACATAACCTATAACATCATTCAAACTTGTTCCAATCATCAAAACACATCAAACAATGCTAAAACCATCAATTCACATCAGATTCAAGCCTAAGTTTCTTCAAAACTTCGGAAATGCGCATTCGATCAAAAACCCAACCAAACGATGTCCGAATGACATGAAAATTTGCAGACATATCCAAAATCACCTAACAAAGCTACTGCAACTCTCGGAATTCCATTCCGACCCTCGGATGAAAATCTAACCTACCAACCGGAATTCGCCAAGATTGAAACTTAGCCAATTCAAGCCTAATTCTACACCGGAACTCCAAATTCACTTCCGATTTCGCTCCTAAGCCTTAAATCACCTCCCGGAGCTAACCAAATCACCGGAATTCACATCCGAGCCCTCTAACTCATAAGTCAACATCCGGTTGACTTTTCCAAACTAACCTTCTCTTAAGGAGACTAATTGTCTCATTTCCAACCAAACTCTATCCGAATTACTTCAAATTCTCCAAACACATATAATGAAACATATAGAACCATAAAATGGGGAAAACGGGGCAGAGATACATGAGACGACGGGTCGGGTCGTTACATTGGGCGAGAGTAGTACTAGGATAGGTGACCCCTGGGAAGTCCTCTGTTGCATCCTTCTTTTTGGTAAAATTTGTATCCTAATTCTTTTAATATATCGACGGTAGATCAAATAAATTCGTAAGTGAGTTGTACGCGTTGTGAACGATGTTTATTTTACGCGAGACAATTTCTTTTTAAACAGGATAATTGCAGAAAAGATCAAAAAGACAATATACAAAAAAATAGGAAAACGTTTAAAAAACATTTAAATTGTTAATTACGATTACCAACTACGACCTTACGGGCTTAACACTGTCACGCTCGACATTTCATTATGCCTTGGCCTGGAAGGCGGCAAACGTAAAAAGTCGAGTGCGATAGGCACGTCGTGCCCTCTGATTGTGATATTATCGTCGAGCGAGGCTGGTATTTATTAGTCAATGGATTTGCCTATGAAAAATACATAAAATTTAAAGAGGAATCCCACAAAACAGATAAAATAGCGTAAACTTATGTCGTTTAAAAGCTTTACACTTTCGCACCAATAGTGGAAGGTGGAAAGGTGTTAAGAGAATTTAGAGTGCAAGGAATGTTGTGTGCGATCATTCCAGCACTAACGTGCCGGATCCCATCAGAACTCCAAAGTGAAGCGTGCTTGGGCGATAGTAGTAGTAGGATGGGTGACCCCCTGGGAAGTCCTCGTGTTGCATCCCTCTTTTTGGAAAATGTTTTATCCTACTTCTTTTAACATATCGGCGATAGATCAAATAAATTCGCAAATGGGTTTTACACGTTGTAAAAGATGTTTTTTTACGCGAGACAATAATTTTTTTTTAAAGAGGATAATTGCGGAAAAGATCAAAAAGGAAATATACAAAAAATAAGAAAACTTTTAAATTTTCAATTACGATCAACTACGACCTTACGGGCTTAACACCGTCGCGCTCGACTTTTCATTACGCCTTGGCCTAGAAGTCGGCAACCGTAAAACGTCGAGTGTGATAGGCACGTCGTGCCCTCTGATTGTGATATTATCGTCAAGCGCGGCTGGTATTTATTAGTCAATGGCTTTGCCTGCGAAAAATATGTAAAATTTAAAGAGGAATCGCGCAAAGTAGATAAAATAGCGTAAAGTTATGTCGTTTAAAAGCTTTACACTTTCGCACCTAAAGTGCAAGGAGGAAAGGTATTAAGAGAATTTAGAGTGCAAGGAACGTTGTGTGCGATCATTCCAGCACTAACGCGTCGGATCCCATCAGAACTCCAAAGTGAAGCGTGCTTGGGCGATAGTAGTACTAGGATGGGTGACCCCCTGGGAAGTCCTCGTGTTGCGTCCCTCTTTTTGGAAAATTTTTTATCCTACATCTTTTAATGTATCGGTGATAGATCAAATAAATTCGCAAATGAGTTTTACGCGTTGTAAACGATGTTTTTTTTTACGCGAGACAATAATTTTTTTTAAAAGAGGATAATTGCGGAAAAGATCAAAAATGCAATATACAAAAAATAGGAAAACTTTTAAATTGTCAATTACGATTACCAACTACGACCTTACAGGACTTACACCTTCGCGCTCGGCATGACTGCGTTGTGGCTTGGAAGGCGGAAACCGTAAAATGTCGAGTTGCGATGTCGTCGTTCCATGCGGCCTAGTGCGATAGGCATGTCGGGCCCTTTGATTATGATATTATTGTCGAGCGCGGGTTGTTTTTATTGGTCAATGGCTTTGCCTGTGAAAAATAGGTAAAATCAAAAGAGAAATCACGTAAAACGGATAAAGGAGCGTGAAGTTATATTGTTTTAAGGCTTTACACTTTCGCACCTAAAGGGGAAGATGGAAATGTATTAAGAGAATTTAGAGTGCAATGAATGTCGGATTCGATCATACCAGCCCTATCACACCGGATCCCAGCTGTACTTCGAAGTTAATCGTGCTTGGTGAGAGTAGCACTAGGATGGGTGACCCCCTGGGAAGACCTCGTGTTGCATCCCTCTTTTTGGAAAAATTTGTATCCTACATTTAGTATATCAGTGGTGGATCTAATAAATTTGCAAATGAGTTTTACGCGTTGTAAACGATGTGTTTTTTACGCGACACAATAATTTTTTTTAAAAGAGGATAATTGCGGAAAAGATCCAAAGGCAATATACAAAAAATATTAAAATATTTAAAAAACTTTTATATTTAACTACGATTAACAACTACAACTTTACGGGCATAACACCGTCGCGCTCGACATATCACTACGCCTTGGCCTGGAAGGTAGCAAGCGCAAAATGTCGAGTTGCGATGTTGTTGTTACATGCAGTCTAGTGCGATAGGCACGTCGGGCCCTCTAATTGTGATAATATCGTCGAGCGCGGCTGGTTTTTATTGGTCAATGGCTTTGCCTGCGAAAAATACGTAAAATCAAAAGAGGAATCGCATAAAACGGATAAATGCGCGTAAAGTTATGTCTTTTAAAGGCTTTACACTTTCGCACCTAAAGCGGAAGGAGAAAAGGTATTAAGAGAATTTCGAGTGCAAGGAATGTCGGATGCGATCTTACCAGCACTAACGCACCGGATTCCATCAGAACTCCGAAGAGAAGCGTGCTTCGGCGAGAGTAGTACTAGGATGGGTGACCCCCTAGGATGTCCTCGTGATGCATCCCTCTTTTTTGAAAAAATTGTATCCCACATCTTTTAATATATCGGCGGTAGATCAAATAAATTCGCAAATGAGTTTTACGCATTGTAAACGATGTTATTTTTGCACAAGACAATAAATTTTTTTTAAAGAGGATAATTGCGGAAAAGATGAAAAAGGCAATATAAAAAAAATAGGAAAACATTTAAAAAACATTTAAATTGTTAATTATGATTACCAACTACGACCGTAGGGGCTTAACACCGTCGCACTCGACATGTCACTACGCCTTGGCCTGGAAGGCGGCAACCGTAAAACGTCGAGTTGCGATGTCGTCGTTCCATGCGGCCTAGTGAGATAGGCACGTTAGGCCCTTTCATTGTGATATTATCATCGAGCGCGGCTGGTTTTTATTGGTCAACGGCTTTACCCGGGAAAAATACGTAAAATCAAAAGAAGAATCACGTAATACAGATAAAAAAGCTTAAAGTTATGTCGTTTTAAGGCTTTACACTTTCGCACCTAAAGAGGAAGGTGGAAAGGTATTAAGAGAATTTAGAGTGCAAGGATTGTCGGATGAGATCATACCAACACTAACACACCGGATCCCATCAGTATTCTGAAGTTAAGCGTGCTTGGGTGAGAGTAGTACTAGGATGGTTGACCCCCTGGGAAGCCCTCGTGTATCTCTCTTTTTGGAAAAATTTGTATCCAACTTCTTTTAATATATCTGCGGTAGTTCTAATAAATTCGCAAATGAGTTTTACGCGTTGTAAACGATGTTTTTTTTTACGCGAGACAATAATTTTTTAGTAAAAGAGGATAATTGCAGAAAAGATCCAAAGGCTATATACAAAAAATAGTAAAACATTTAAAAAACATTTATATTTAATTATGATTACCAACTTTGACTTTACGTGCATAACACCGTCGCGCTTGACATGTCACTATGCCTTGGTTTGGAAGGCAACAACCGCATAATGTCGAGTTGCGATGTCGTCGTTCCATGCGGCCTAGTGCGATAGGCACGTCAGGCCCTCTGATTGTGATATTATCATCGAGCACGGCTGTTTTTTATTGGTCAATGGCTTTGCTCGCAAAAAATATGTAAAATCAAAAGAGGAATCGCGTAAAACAAATAAAGGAGCGTAAAGTTATGCCGTTTTAAGGCTTTACACTTTTGCACCTAAAATGGAAGGAGGAAAGGTATTAAGAGAATTTAGAGTGCAAGGAATGTCGTATGCGATCATACCAGAACTAATGCACTGGATCATATCAGAACTTCGAAGTTAAGAGCGCTTGGGCAAAAGTTGTACTAGGATGGGTGACCCCCTGGGAAGTCCTCATCTTGCATCCCTCTTTTCGGCAAAATTTTTATCCTACTTATTTTAATAGATCGACGGTATATCTAATAAATTCACAAGTGAGTTTTACGTGTTTTAAACGATGTTTTTTTTACTCGAGACAATAATTTTTTTTAAAGAGGATAATTGCGGAAAAGGTCAAAAAGGCAATATACAAAAAATAGGAAAACATTTAAATTGTTAATTGCGATTAACAACTACGACCTTACGGGCTTAACACCGTCATGCTCGACATGTCACTATGTCGTGGCCTGGAAGGTGGCAACCATAAAACGTAAAGTTAAGATGTCATCTTTCCATGCGGCCTAGTGCAATAGGCCCGTCGGGCCCTTTGATTGTGATATTATCGTCGAGCACGGCTGGTTTTTATTGCTCAATGGCTTTATTGATACCCAATTTTTCCCTAAGTATTTTTATACCCAAATATTTCCAAAATAGCATATTGGTGCATATATAAGCATACCCAAAAGTTTTGGCATTTTTAATGATTTTTAAAACCAATTTATTGCCTATTTTAATATAATAAAATCCAATAAATATTCCCAAAATTATCATTCTTGGTGAATAATTTTATTATTGCACTTACAAAAAATGTAATTAAGGTCATTTTTGAGTATTTTTACAAGTTCATTTGGTATTTTAAAAGCTAAATTATATATAATCACAATTATAGCCTATCTTGTGATTTATAGCATTTCATGTTTATAAAATTAATCCCAGCATTTTTAAATTAATATTTATATAATATTCATTTACCCAATACTCTTAATTTGCTTTTTAAAATCTATATTACTATTTTATAAAATTTAAAGGGAAAAATTCACTATTTACGATTTGGCCTCATTTGCGTTTCAATTATAGCCAATTTGGCAACCACAATTAACCGAAATTCAAGCCCAAAATTACCCATCAAAATTTCAAATTAACCCAACCCCTGACACGCATATCCGATCCGCCCGGCTCCCCATTCAATCTAGGCCATTGATCTAAATGATCAACGGCCACATTTCACCCTTTCCTTTTTAATTCTATCAACCCACCCCAACCCTAATCATTTCCTACCACACGTCGCCCTCGAATCCCTTTTCCCTCTCAACGCTCCCTAATCTCTCTTCAAACCCTAGCCTCCGCCTCTCAATCCCACCCTAATGCATGACCTCCCATGGCCATAGGAGATGTGTAATGGCCTCCTGTGGCTCCTGGGTTTTTGCTTCCATGGTTTCACGGCCAAATCTCGAAGGAAGTTGGTCCAATCGTTGCCTGACTTCCTCTCATGACCTTTCTCCGGTCGTCCCTGACTTTTCTCCGGCCAGCCATGGCCGTTCGAGTCAAATCCTTGGCGCTCCTGGTTAGATCGTTAATTTCCAAAGCCTTTCTCAACTTTGTGTGTTCTTCGAAACCCTAATCTCTGGGATTTTATTGATTTTTTCTTTCAGATCTGCTTTAGATCTATACTTGCCATGAATGTTTAAATGCGTTCTCGAAAGTTCTTCAACTTTTCTTGCAAAAAAGACCCTTCATTAGGGTTTTTCCTTTAAGTTGTTCAAAAGATCTCTGATTTTTAAACGAGTTTATGTTTTGGCTATGATTTGTTCATGTTTATTCCTCCATCTGTTTCAGCATGTTAAAAACCCTTATTCCTTTTTAATTTATTCGGGTTCTGAAAGTTGTTTGTTTAAATGGGCATTTATTCTTTGTTGCTGGTTCTTTCTTCTTCGTTTAATTTGTTTAATTTTGAGTTCTTACCATCTTGCAAAACCTGGTTACTTTTAAAGCCCTAATTTTCTTTAGAGTTTTCTCACTTGTTACAGTGAGACCTTTACTTGTTTCTGGCTCTCTTTACTTGCTTCACTGTTGTTTCTATGTGACCTACTTGACTACTATGCTTCGAATATTTTCATACTACTAAACCCTAGCTTGCCCTTACTGCCATTGCATGTTTGGGTTGCTTCTTTTTGTCAACTCGTTTAACACGGCATGCTTGTTCATTCCTTGCTATTTATATGATGAAGTGCAGAATCATGTTCCTTTATTGTTTGATCTTGATTCCTTTGATCTTGTGAATAATTACAAAAGGTTTGCTTACGAGACCTAATTTTCTACTCATTTGATTAAAATTAATTGATTCACTTCCTTTATTGTGATGTTTTACCTTGCTGAATCCTTTCCCAAAATAAGTCTATTTTGTACTTAGACTGGATTATTTACTTCATGCTTTTACTATCCTTTTTATGGCAATAATCAATCTGCCATAAACTGATTTTCTTTCCTTAATTAGGCCTGCTGACCCATTAAGAAGTGTTTCCTTAATTTAGGGGGAATCACTTGGGTTAATTGTTTCTGAATGGTGATTTTTTCCATGTTTGAGTTTTAATTTTACTTATTATCTTATTTTTTTATACGTTTTCAAAGCTATAAACACCTACACTCTTCTTTTTTCAAACACACGAACACAGACGAACAATTTGAGTTCAAAATACTCTCTTACACTTAAAAACTCTCTCTCTCTCTCTCTCTCTCTCTCTCTCTCTCTCTCTTTCTCTCTCTCTTTCTGCTACTTGTGCTGTTGCTAGCCGGCTGAAAGCAAGGATAGAACTGTGGACTCTGGTTTGCTCTACTTTTCTGCACTTTGGTTCTATACTGGTATGTCCTAGTTAGTTTACATGTCTGAACAACAACATGCTTTCATTCCTGTCTAATTTTACTCATGTTTTCTGCAAATCCAGATGTTATTAGCATGATGTAATATGTTCCCTTTCCCTTGTAATTTAATGTTCATCTATGTGTGCATTCTTTCAGTTGTGTATTATTTATTTTATACCTTATGACTCCCAACCCCCCATACCCCCTTTATATGCTTTAAGTTATGGTTCAGAAATATGGTAACGTCTGAAATCATTGTCCATGGGTATGAACTGGATCTTTAGGCCCTATGCTTTGTCAATTTACCATCCCTATTCCATTATTGTGTGTGCTGAGTAACAGCCTTGGCCTGCCAGTATTTCTAATTATTGTTCAGGCCATGGCTTGACCTCCAGTAGTTATTTACTCTCTAAATGCTTGATCAACAGGTTTGGTCAGGGGCGTGCCAGTCTATCTTGTGGTTGTGCATGACCACCAGCTTGCCTGGGTAGCCCCTACCCCTTCTATTGCACTTACACTCATTCTTAGAACTTAAGTTCTGACCCTCTTGTGTGAGCCTTGCCTTGGGACCCTTGAGCTCCCTCTGAACTTGGACACATAAGGGCTGACCCTTCCACATTGCACAACTCAATTTCTGATTAACATCTTGGGTGTATGCACTGCCTGGGGTTCCTGAAATCCCTTGGATCTCTGAAACACCCTAGATGAGAGAAGTCTTGGAAATTTGGATCTCAAAAGTAGCTCAATATCATATTATTAGGCCTCAAGTCTAGATTAGGCTGCTGGTACGTAGCTGAGGATTTCTGATGTATTTTTTAATTCCAGTTTATTTCTTTTGGGTTGTAATAACTTGTACAAACTCAGGGAGCTTAGTAAAAAAGGGGGGGATGGGATTTATTTTTACGCATCAGGGGTAGAGATCGTGCCTATAGGGACACCTAGAAATCATGCATATAGGTTAACTTTTAATTTCTGCAAATACACCTAGAAATTATGCTTATAGGGTAACTTTTAATTTTTGCAAATACGCCTAGAAATCATGCACATAGTTTAATTCTTAACTCCTGCAAACTCACATCTAGAAATCATGTCTACAATATTCATTCATAATTTCTGCATCTACGCGCATAGATATCCTGCCTATAAGTTAACTTCTAATTGTTCTACAAATTCACATAAAATACAGTCTATAAACTACTGCTCTCTGCATGTATAAACATCACTAGGCAAACAGTTTGTAGGTTTAATAATAAAAGCGGCATATAGATACCACGTTCGTAGGACCTTTTCTTAACGTCTAAAAGGTGTCCAAATTAGTAAATGTATAGAAAGCATGCCTATAGGAAATCTCGAAGCTGAATAGAGGTAATATTAACTGCTGAACTAGTAATGATCTATTAAAATTGGTAACCCCTTTTCAGTTTGCATCTTTTTCTAAAATAAGTATATATCATGCCTAGTTCTATCCAACACTTAAACAAAGAGGATTAATCAACCAGATCAGTTTTAGACAACTTCATTCAAATAGGCCAAATGTAGACTTTTCTCCTAAAAATATGCATTGAACCAGTCCGCTCGTCGATTTATTTAATTAAGACCAAATCAGTACGTGTAAGACATGCTAAACTCTATGACTTTTGCTGGTTTATGGAGGCATATTTGAGCCCTGTTTGCTTGCCTGTTTCCCCTATTTGCATTATGTGTTTTGGTTGACGCCTTAGAATTTTGTCCTTTGAAAATTTCTAAAAGCCCCAAACCCCTTTCCCTTTAGGATTAGTAGTCCATTTGCCTCCGGGACCGATAGGATTGGGACGGGTAATAGCATGCAATAACTAACGATACAATTCCGCGCATTAATAGCTTAACGGGGTGGGAAGAGTAGACATGGAGATGATAATCACACGATAACACTATACGTACAATCGGGTACCGGTGTTGTGTGGGTGATCCATGTGATATATAAACCTAGGACACTCATCCCTCTTTATTAGTTGTTATTTTCAGATTTAAAAAAAAAAGAGCTGTTCAGTTTTCAACTTCCGTCTCTTTGCTTCTTTTAAGTTACTTGCATCAATTATTTGACCTTTTCCCTTTACTCGCATATCTGTTGTTTAATTACAAAACTACTTCCTTCCAAATTTCGGGACATTTAAATCCTCTCGTGGTTATTATTTGTAACTGTTATATGAAAGTTTCTCGTATTTGCAATGCTTACTTGTCTACTTGTTTGTTTACATTTAAAGTCACATTTGTAGCATGGTCGGGTACCACACTAGTAGATCTTTAGGGGTGCCTAACACCTTCCCCTCGAGATAATTTCTAGACCTTACCCAAACTCTGGTTTTCATCTCAAATTCTTTTTAAAGTGTCCCAATGCACTATAATAATTAGGTGGCGACTCTCTAAATACAAAACCCAATTCCCAAACGGGAATAGAGTTGTCTTTCCTAAATGTCGTAAACCCGATTTCGCGAGAAATAGGGGGCGTCGAAAGCATGGCGACTCTGCTGTGGATTCTTTAGGCTTTTACCATTGCATGCTATATGTGACTTTTATTTTCTTCTTTTATTGCTTTTGTTTAATGGTTTTATTTGAAACTGACTTGTTTCTTTTGTTTCTTTTTCTTTAATTACTTTGTTTACCGCTTTCCCATCAATGTTGTAATTTTGAGCAATTATTGTAAACTTTATTGTATGAACATTAAATTACATGTCAATTTGTTTCATTCTTGTAAACTGCATCTTCAACATCATATTCAACTCGTGCCAAACAAATACTATAGCAACGCTTATAATGAGTAGTTGCGCGCTTCCAATACTATCACCCCTTAAATTTGGCAAAGGCATATTTGCGGTAAAACCAGTCGATCAGCGGTGCAGTCGACGGTTCCTTGCCTTTCCCTCTTGAATTGTCCACTCAATGGTACCTGTCTAATACCTCAACAGTGTCACGACCCTAGTTCACCAATTGTGAACACGTCATGACGGCACCCAGTCTTCGATACTAGGTAAGCCTAACACATTGCAGAATTTTAACAACTTTTACCAAAACAATAAGACTAATACGGAATAATATAAGAAAATGTAATAAGTGCCGCCTGGCACATACACTTCAACTCAAAACACTGAAACGACATCCAAGACACGGAAACTCCAGGGAAACCACAGGCTAAAGGACATAAACTATGGCTCCATCATCCAGAAATGTCTATACAACTGAACCAATGAAATGAAACTACTATCTATGAGGAGGAGTAGAAGGAGACTCCTCGGATCTGCGGACGCGGCAGATGCATACCTCAAGTCTCCCAACGCAGCTCTGAAATCACCGATAATGCGCTGGATCAGAAGTACCTGGATCTGCACAACAAATTTGTGTAGAAGAGTAGCATGAGTACACCACAGCGGTACTCAGTAAGTGCCAGGCCTAACCTCGGTTGGGTAGTGACGAGGAAAGGTCAGGGCC